>JBAMHX010000025.1:10529934-10558436 GCA_037177515.1 Pseudomugil tenellus | reverse complement strand
AAAGGTAGGTTGTTTTGAAGATTTTTTTATGGAAAAAGAGGTTAAGGGGAGGCAAAGTTGAAGAACCTTTATTAAAACCTTTTTTTTTTTTTTTTTTTTTTTTTTTTTTTTTTTTTTTTTTTTTTTTTTTTTTGCGGGATTAAATTTGATTCTCTAAAGGCAAAAATATCTCCCAAAGCAAAGAATGCTCTTAAAAATGATTGGATTAAGGTGGTGATCTGAATAACCCCCCAAAAGAAACTCCAAATGAAAACTTAATCACAATCCGTCCACGATGTTTTTTCAGTTTTGTTGCCAACGGACTGGTATAAATGAGTTTTGGCCGAAGAAATACCAAGAATCTTTAGTTGTTTTTTTGCTTTTTTTTTTTTTTTTTTTTGCTTTTTCTTTTTATTCCTACACCATAACATCTCACAAAAATGCAATGAACTGTATCACATCTGTCAGTCAGTAATAGTGACTTGGTACTTTATATGTGAAGATGTTTTAACATTGCTTGTGCTTGTAAAACTTGACATTTTCTCTTATGTGCAGCTGCTTTTTTCCAAGTGCTTGATATCTATAGCTAGTACATACATACAGTTATATGGATGTTTTTGATTTTCTTACATTTTCATCTTAATATTTCATGAATAAAGAAATAAAATTATGCAATAAAACCAGCAGAATAAGAATTACCCACTTGCACACTGTGCCTACAATTAATTTTTTAAATGTTTGTTGAAACATGACAGGCTTAATAGCTCTCAGCATGTCCCCCAACCTGTCATCAGGTGGCCTGCTGGTTTGCTTGGTCTATCCTCCACAGAAGCTGTTAAAAGGGGCTCTCTCACACCGCTGAACTCATAGCATCACTCATAGCATCACTCATCTGAGTCATTATACCGTCTGCTTTTCAGGATGCGTGCTGAGTAAACTCCAGGACCGGTTAGTCCAGGACCAGAGCCATGGTGGCAGTATGCAAGCTCGCTAAAATAGAAAGATGGGGAGGGATCTAAGATAAAAAAAAAACAAGTCCCCTCTTACTTTAACACACTTGTGTCATAATTCACCTAATATCTGGATTGTGAATGACTGAGTCTGAAAATAAAAGTACCATCACAGAGAATCCTGATTCTACAGGAATAATTCCTATCCTTTACAGTGGAACTGCAGCAATGTGCACCTCTTTTTTAAACATAGTTGTCAGAAAATAGCGATTCCCACAATATGAGATCACACGTGGAACACATAAAGGATGGTCTATCTCTTAAATGGAACAACCACATTGCAATTAGGAAGCACAATAGGAACATCCTCCTCTACATTTAGGTGAAGAGTTACAGTACCCAAGGGAGAATCTGCAGCAGTTCAAAACAAGGCAGATAGCGCTGCAGCATACATGCAGCAGACCATTGCAACCCGTCCTGTTAGAGAGAGACCAGGGCAGACCCGGCTGCAAAAATAGGACAAGACCTGAAATTTTGCATGTCTTTTAAAATGAGTCGCCTGCAGAACTTGAAACCAGATGCTGTTTTACTGAAATGCTTAAAAAACTTCTCATGATGACAATGTGGAGTTGAGTTATGTTATTCTAGAAGGAGGGACATTTTCAGTTTTTTCCTTTTTTTTTTTACACTTTGCCGTATACAGCAAAACCTTTACAGCCTGTGCAGATTTAGAAATCAGGCTGCATTTTCCGGCAAATGGAAATCTAGCCTTCTCCTTCTCTGGGTTGGCAGCCGTGTGCTGGCCTCCCCCTGTGCTTTTGCTGGCTGCCTGTATCTTCTCAGAACAGGTGCTGGATGCTGTTCAGCTGCAGCATTCACAGCGCAGGTATGGGTGGGAGGCCCTTGGCCGCTCGTGCAGTCCCCCAAGTTTTCCAGAGGTCCCCATCTGTGTACCCGCAAATCCACTGCCACATGGCACCTGTCCCTCGACGAGTCTGGTCCATTCTTCGTCCGGCGACGTACACGCCTGCCTGCCATCACACACTCTGCCTGTTTTTGAGCCACAATGAGATGAAGAATAGCTGCACCCATAATCCATTGCTGTGAAATGTGTGTGCACTGTTTTTTTTTCTTTTACCCCCCTTCTACTCCTCCTCTGGCCAGATTTAGGGCCAAGAACAAATTGTAAACAGGTTATTATGCTGCTGTAACACCCTCCAAGTGGAAATACACTCCAGCAATATGTAGCATTTCCTGATGTACACATGTCTTTATCTGTCACACAGAGTAGTTTAATTTGGTGTCAAGTTCACTGCAGTAAGTAGGATGAAGCTGTTGCAGCTGGCTTCAAACAATAACATTACTCCTCCAAGCTGCAAAAGAGTAAAATATGCATAAACTACTAGATTTCCCTTCATTTTTATAATAATTTAAATTATAATCCATCTCTCCTAATCATATAATAGTCATGAAGGAGTCATACAGGGCCTAATTTACATCAAACAAACACACCAGAACGTGATGTGTATGTAAAGGGCATCTCAATCACTCATATATGCCTTAGTCACGTAGTTCAAATCAGCTATTTCCTCTGGACATACAGGTAATACATTAACAACGTCATATGGCTCAAATAGTCCAGATGTGGCATGACTGGACATTCCTCCTTCAGTTACACAATGGCTATTGGCCCAACCAGACAGTCAGCCTCCTTTGTGCCTCCTGAGAAAACGATCAGTGATCAGTACTCCCATCAGTTGCAGCAGATGGATAATACTTTACACAGCTGTGACGGCTCGGGGTTTCTGTGTACACACACATGAGCATTACGTTCTTACCTTGACAGTTGGCGTTGCATTAGACCAGCAATGTTGTTTGTTTGGCCAGGGAAGTGACATGACGACAGGGCAGGAAATAGGAAACATAACAGACTACCTGACAGTCTCATTCCACGGGCTTGACCTGAGACTGGAACTAAGCCAGCCAGCAATCAGAAAGAAATAACAGGAGGAGGCTCTTGTTTGTTCAGCCTATATCCTTATAATCACAAATATAGTAAATCTTGCAATGTGTTTAAGTGTGTGAAAAATTCAATTTGTCAAACGAATAGTATTATGAGCAGCGGTGTCGTAGGGGGTAAAGGGCTAAAGAGATCATTCACAATCAAACCAGTGTGTGTGAAGTGTTGCATTTCTGCAGTTCACAAAAATGTCATGCCACTGTTTGCTGTCACATTATTCTCTATTTCCGTTCCTGTTGATTTATTGCTGCTGAAACAGCAGCGATGACTTTATTGGGTTTCAGTGGCAGACTGACTACAAGTTCAAAAGAATGATGTGCAAACTTAAGGAAGGCATTCCACACTTTTTTTACACTTATTTTAGTTGGTTGATTTATTTATTTGTTTTGCTTTAGCTCAGGTTCTTGCAATAGTTGTTCTCTAAACCCCTGCCTTGTACAAGCACGATGTCATCTTTAATATCATTAACTGATGTATCGGAATGAGATATAATAGAGTTTTTAATATGATTGAAAGTGTATTAGCGTGGAAGTATTTTTTGATTAAATACTCATTATGTTTGCATTTTTTTTACATTTTATAAATATAACTGTTTTAATCTGTCCAGGTCGTTTTCCCTAGTCAGTTTTTACTGCTATTATAAAGTAGCTAGTAAAGTTGCACAAGAATCTCTGACATTTTAAGCATCACCTATATTTCTTGTTTGAGTTTATTGCAATGATGCTTTTTTGACACTTTGTCCTTGCCCATGTTACGATGACCTTCCCTGAAGCAGTGGTTATGATTGTTGAGACATTGCAGGTCGTCTTTACCAAGGGAGTCTGCAGCAGCACCCTGAGCTACCTCTGACAACTCTTGGGCTGATGCGCAATCAAAGACCCCTTTCTCTCACCCTAAATGCCCGAGGCACTACCAGTCCACAAATGCTGTTGTGCTAAAATTGACCCTCTGCAGAATTTTCAACCCTGAAGGCACATGGGGTAATGATCTAACCTCAAAGAAATAAGCACAGCACTGGCCAGATGCAAACACAGCTTTATGATGAATGTTGCCATTCTGGTCAATTTAACCACATTCACTGGAAGGTGGGTTCAAAATCCCATGATCAACAATGGATATGGATACTAAGACAGAACATATATGCTACATGTTTGTAAGTGTTACCAGTTCTGTCATTAATAAAAAGTACAAAAGGCCAGATGGACAGAACCTCTAATGAAAAATGGTGGATAAGAAAAAAGGAATAGGTAAGATGTTAATCAGCCCGGCAGTGCTTCCTCCCGCTTGCTGAACAGTGGGTTCCCTTCCCTCACTCTGGCTCTTTAATGCAGGGCCCAGCCAGGCCCAAACATCCTGACGGAGAGAGGCTTTTCCCTTATCAGTCAGGAAACACTGCTCCTCCGCCACATCCTCTTTACAAGAAGCACGACTCAACCATTCCCAAAAAAATGCAGGAAGAACCGCCAGACTCCAGGATTTGTCAAAAGCCCCCTGAATTCCTTTTATCAAAAAAGAAAATTCAAGCGAACAGAACGGGTGAGAAGGGGAGGAGAGGGGGGGAGAGGGGGGGTGTAAAACAGTAAACGAGGACCTGGATTTTTTTTTTTTTAATTATTATTTAGCACAGAATACGAAAGGTCTGCATCAGCAAGATATACCATGGGGTGAGGGGGAGATTGCGGAAAGGGTGGGGGGCGGGGGGGGTCCAGCATGCCTAAGAATGGCACCCAGAAAAAGACTCCAGAAAAACAAAGGACATTTGAAATGAAGGTGGGTGACGACGAATGCGCCTGTTTTACACTAATCCTCTGAATGGGTACGAAACGATAGAAAGAGAAGACGGATGGAGAAACATGACGGATTTAGGGGGGGCACAGTGAAGTAGTGGGTGTCAGATTTGGCTTCTTCCAGCTTCGTGGAGCCTGAAATACAACAATACATGGCGCGGCACTTCTTTCAAAGACGGATCACTTGAACTGATTAAAATAAATAAGCATCATGCTCCTTTATTTTCCAAATGTATGCATGGAAATCATCAAAAAGTTGCAAGACTCCTATACATTTTTACTGTCTTATTTTTTAGGCATATAGTTGTTCTAAGTGGCTGCAACTCTCTTAAATGTATCAGATATTACCAACATCTGTTAATAACAATGACATTGCAAGTGTTCAGTCCTTCAAGGTTGGTTGTCTGTGGGTGTGTGATCCAAATGGCAACTGCATTCATTAAAAAAAACTGATCTTTATTTTAAATTAGTGTCTTTCATAAACCTAAATCAGCATACAGTTACAATTATCATTATTATCTTTTCCTTGTAAAGTTGATTATATATTTGCAAAGTATAAATGTAATTCTGTCTTCATCATACACCATGTTAAGAAATGTCCAACTACAACCTCATTCAGTTACATCTACTGAGGTAAGACTCCCAAACTAATGAGAGTAAAAAACATATGATACAAAGATTCGAATGAAAAGCGTTAATAATAGCATTACATTTATGCAAAACACCAAAGGACTTAAATTAGCTTCTAAAAGAGTATCTGTACATGCCTCAGTGGCAACAATAACTGATGACATTTACAAGTGGACAAACAAGCCTTTTGACGCGATTGTTCGTCTGGTTTGGAAATTTCATGACAACTGGAGGTGGCATACTATTGTATTTTGTGTCTCCTTCCCTGAGGTGTCCATCTCCTTTTCTCATGTTTCCCAACATTGCTTTGTGTTCTTCCCCCGGCTCCAGACAATCATATTGCTCAGTAATCAGTTCAGCTTTGTTGTGGTTGGATCAAGTTGCTTATGGATTCTAATGAGGGTTTTCAGGAGGACGGAAATCTTGTCAACACCCAAGCGCAACATCGTCTTAAATGTCTCCGAAATGTTTAATTGTTTCTGATCAGCCATGTGTCAATAGGCCCTTAAGAGATGCCGTAGTTATTGTAGTAGGCTGCCGTTGCATCAGCCAGCACAGAGATGAGACTGGTTTCTGTTGTGCTGCTGGGACAAGATGTGGCCGTAGTAGTGGCAGTGGAGGCCACCTGGATGTGTCCTGTTATGGTCATGCTGCTGCCCTGTTCCGGGTGGAAACCGCCAGCAGTGGAGTTCAGATACTGGTCAAACTCATTGCGGTCCACTTCACCCAACAGCTCAGCCTGGCTCAGTTGGTCTAATGTCTCCAGATGACCTTGAGTCTCTGGTGGCGGGGAGAGCTGACCCAGGTGGCCCTGGTGGAGCCCACGATGAATCTGCGGGAAAGATGAGGAGCTGTAGTAAGACAGAGGTGGGCCTGGGATCAATCCACTGCCCCCACCAGTTTGGGGCATGTGTGGGATGTGACCTAAGTGAGTTCCCCCGCAGTGGATTTGACTCTGAGTGTAGTCAGTGTGGTAAGGAGGTGGGCTGCTCATGTGTGTCTGATTCGGATGGTGCTCATCTGCACATGAGGCTGTGGAAGAACAGGAGACTGAGGAGCTACCAGATGTTGAGTAGTAAGAAGGGGGAACATGCTCATGGTCCATTGCATCTAAGGGAGACATCTCAGGAGGGGTGGGCAAACCGTAGGGGTAGGTGTCAAAGCTGCTGTTTGAACCAGCTGGGTCTCTGAAGGTCCTGACGCCAGGCAGAACAGGGCTGGAGCCGGCAAACCCACCGGTGACGCCATTAGTGCTGCCATCGTCTTTGTCAAGGGGGTGACAAAGGGCGCGCTGCTCGGGCAGGGTGCTGTGATCAGGAGCCAGCCCACTCAGAAGGAAGCCAGGGTCCACTCTCTTGCAGATACGTTTTAGCTGCTTCTTCCTGCGAGGTCGATACTTATAGTTGGGGTAGTCCTGCATGTGCTGCACCCGAAGCCTCTCCGCTTCTTCCACATAGGGCCTCTTCTGAGGGGGAGTCAGGGCCTTCCACGACTTGCCTGTTGTACAAAAACAAACAAACAAAAAAAAAAAAAACAATTATAATCTAAACTGAAAGTGTAAATATAAGTTTAAAAATATCTAGATCTTAATTATTTTTGTCCTTTAGTGTCTGTCTTTAAGTAAATGACTAAAATTTCTTTTTTAATAGTTTTCAAGATAACTTTGGAAAAATGTAAAATAACTCATCGGGTTAAAATGCTTTAACCAACTTTTTTTCATGCAGTTAAAATGTTTAATCTATAACAGTATTTGATAGTAACAAAATATCGAACACTGAATTAGAATAACAAATGCATTTTAAAAAGAAAAAATATTTTTTTAATATTCAACAGCATCATTTATTTGTCTATATATTATGAGAAAGAAAGAAATAATTGTCATCAAGTAATTCCCAAATAGAAATAGTTGAGAAGAGATATTAGGAAAATATGTGTTGCTGTTCTGGAATTGGCTCATAAATAAATTCAGAATTGATCCAATTTAATTAAATAACTTTAAGCTAAACAGCCCCGTAAAATAACTTCCTTCTCTTTTAAACGAAAATCAAGTTCGGTGTCAGTAATACAAATTAATTTGACTTTTACCGACTTTAAATCCCATCTTACCGGTGGGAAAGTAAGATTTATTTATTAGATTTAACTTACATGACCAGTTTCCAATTAACACATTTAACTTTTTTATCTAGTAAAATTTATATTAGTAAATCTAGTATATTATAACATAGTAACATTTTATATTAGAATATTTTAACCTTTTGAAGTTTCAATAGAAACTTTTAGAAAAAAAAAACCTCAACAAACAATTTAGGCCTATGAAGATAAAGAGTAGCGTTAGGCGGCAATAATAATAATAATAGTAATAATAATAATAATAATAATAATAATAATAATAACATCTTTTTCTCACCCAACATTTTGCTGAGCTCGGCATTGTGCAGGTCCGGGTTTTGAACCGCCAGCCGTTTGCGCTCATCTTTGGCCCAGACCATAAATGCGTTCATGGGCCGTCTGATCCGCGGTTCCGGCGCCTTGTCCCCAGGAGTCCTGTGCGGGCCATGTCCATCGGGCACGTCACCGTCACCTGGAGGACATTCGAAGGACTCCGGCCACGACGAGTACGCGCTAATTAGCGCAGCCATCTGCAAGTGCGCTCTCTCCAAACTTAAGAAGCGGGTCGGACTTTTTGGATAAGTTTTAGATGTTTCTCTCTGTGAGCAACTTGATTAAAAGACAAAATTGCACAAAAAACTGACTTAATAGAAGGAAAGAGAAGATCCCGCGGTACTTCCTTTGCTACAGTTGGAGAAGATTGTGAAACAGATTTGTGGAGAACGCATAGATGCGCACATGCAGCGGCTCCTCCTTGTTGGTTATGATTCAGTCTTTCCCCGTGGTTGGAGGAAACGCTTTATATTTGAAGAGCAGGTTCCAGGAGAAACCCCGGAGGAGTCTCGACTCCTCCTTGATTGGAAGCTGAGCCCCGTGAAAGGGAAGAGAGAGCGCGCAACATTTCAACACAACCAACTCCTTAAACTGGCCACAACAAAACAACACTTTCCTCTGAACTAATAATTATTTCACTAATCTGCCAAACTCTCTGTAAGTAATTATTGATTGTTTTTGGTTGCTACTCAACACATTTTTAATAAACAGAAATCCATGTGAAACTTTTGCTTGTTCAACAAGGAAACACAACTCTTATTCATTTGTTTGACTTTTTTGAAATGATGTCAAAGAGATTTTGCAAGTTAGGTTTTTGCAACAAGGGCAGCTTAACTGGTTTTGCAGTCTATTCAAGAAAAGCACAAAACTGTGGTGGTTATGTGGCATTTTGAGATTCCTTTTGCTTTTTGGGTGGTTGTCTTGTATTTGCCTGCCAAGACAAACACAACAATACCCTGAAAAAAATCTTTCCTTTTCATTTCCTTTTCATATTATTCTCAGCAGTTTGAATGCAGATCAGTTTCAATAGATTCTGAACGGGATCAAGCAAAGAAATAAAACAACTCAACACACGAACAAATCAGTTTCCTTCTGTGGCCAGAAGCGGTGCATATCAAATCCAGCAGTTCCTGTTGACAGGATACTCTGGGGCTCCTGTCATAGAGTTGCTCACACACTCTCACACACTCTCACACCACTTAAACATAGCTACAGATCACAGGTCAGATCTTGTCTATAATATCTATGGAGAAAGGAGTTTTGTAACCTGATAACAAACTAAGAATATTCAGTTTTGATAATCCAATTCAGAGGTAACATGAAGGTTATGTTGCAGCTTAATACACATCTTGCGTGGGGTTGTGCCTCCACATGTCAAAGTGAAGTGTCAGCTCTAATTTTTACCCCACACAGGAACAGGATACGACACCTGAAGCCACAGATTGTGCGTGGTTCAGGCACATCAGTGATGTATAGGGCTGCATTTCCTTTTTCTCTTCTGACAGGGGCCCTGCTGGTGTCCAGTAAGTGAACGTGAGGAATGCAGGATGAAAGCTGACCGATGAGAAAGATGGGACTAAAACTGTTGTAGAATATTTGTAACATGGAATGAAACATCCCATAGCTCTTGAGCTGTTTTTTTCTAAAGTTATATGTGTTAACTAATGTGTAAGCTGTGTCAGCCTGCTGTTGTTCACCCACTGTGAATGACATGTGGTTAACAGGGTCCAAGGAGGGGCTTTGTCTCTGCATATTCTGAGGCAAAGTTTTACTTCAACCATAGCAGATTTCTTAAATCTAATATATTATTATATTTATAAAATATAGGCACAAATAAGAAACTTGTGTTTGAAAACACTGTCAAATAGATAAACAACACTGATTCTGGAATAATAAAAGCCATTTGCTTCTTTTTGTTGCACATAAGTAGACAGGCTAGTTGACAACAAAAGGAAGTTTGTAAGAAAAATAACATCCTAGCAACAGTAAAACATGGTGGAGGTTTCTCAAGTTTGGGATTTTCCAGGAAAGCAACAACCTGACACACATCTACAACACCTAAGGCTCTAAATGAACTCCTGGCACCCGGCAACTGAGCGTTAAAATTTAACTTGCATATACATGAAAACATATTGGCCAGTTTAAAGGGTGCAGAATGAAGGAAGTCACTACATTTCTCATGAACACTTTCCCGTGACATACAATACGTCCATTGGCTGTGTGCTTTCTGGAACATGATGTCATGTACACAGTATTACATGCAAATGCCAGAACTGGCTTTCTGAATTAGGATTGCTTGCTTGATTAGTTCTGCAACTTGAAAAACAGGTTAAAACCTGTCACTCAATGGTGAGTTCAGTGATTTTTATACTGATGGCAAATCTCCAATTTGTTAAACATTCTGAAGCAGCAAAGGCTGATTTCTGGTCAGCTGAATGTACTTTTTGCCATTTAGATCTGATGTCTGTGGTCCCGTGTAGTTCTGGAGCGCCATGGCCACATCGTTAGCTTAAGCAGTTACCTGTAAACTAATACGTAAGGTTGCTTCATTTCCTTCTACACTTTCTTCACGTGTTTTCATTTAAAAAATGGCAGCATCCACTTTGAAGGTTGTTTTTCAAAGATGATAATTATTGTTAATTTTCCTGTTTGTAAACCAACAAATAATCTGCTAGCAAAATTAGACAAAAAAGTTCATTTAAAGCTCTGCTAACACCTCTATATGATAAATAAAAGTAACAGACTCAGACTTGCCAGAAACAAACAAAAAAAGAAAAAGCTGATGTCAGTCATTTATAAAATTAAGTGTAAAGAAAAAAAAACACTTTATTCACACAAACAAGAAACATGTTTTGTGTTGATTATCAAGGAATCCTAATCAAATAAACTATGGTGTGCTCATAGCCTAAACCCTTTTGTCATATCCAGCAAAACAACAAAACAAGCTTTACAAAGTACCTTAAGGTTTAGTTATCCCATAGAGTCCAAACTCACAATAATGTTATTGTCATTATGAAAATCAGATTGACATTATTTCCTTAGAGTCAATAAAATATAAATTATAGAACAACATGACAAAAACAAAAAACACAAACAAAATAGCAGTTTGAGGCTGGATATGACAATCAAAGACTGACAGATCTGCATTTCTCAATCCAACTGTATCATAGTGATGCTCCTCTCAGTAGTACTGGTGGGTATAGTATTTAGCATTGTTTTCTGTATGGTATTTAGCATTAGTTCTTCCAGCCAGTTTAATAAACATGTGACTTCAATCTCAATCCATGATGAGATAGATAAACTTGGAACAGCTTCTGGATAATAATGTCTAGCTCAATTAATAATCTGCATTGTTTTGTGTTTCACTAAATTTTGCAATATTAAAAACTTTACTTTGAGAAAGAGTGAACTCGATGGTTGACTATATGCCCTTTTGTTTATGGTTCTTGTTGCTCCTTTTTGTAATGTAAATAATGATTGATTATTTAAATCAAAACAAACTTTATTTATAGAGCTTTTCATGAAAACAGCAACACAAAGTGCTCCACATAATAAACTATTTCTGCATATTAAAGTAAAGCAAGTCTTTACACACTACATTACAAAATACCAATTCTATCTTAACATTAATTTTAGTCTTAATATCAGTCTTCTAAGTATTCCCCCATACTTTCACACAATACACAATACATATGGAACTATGAAGGAATGAAAGCATACATATAGATATAGTATTTGTGTAATCGTTTATTTTGTAAAACATAACTGATTTAGAAAATTTGTTTATAATATGAGAATTACAGTTTAGTTTGCTAAACTTATTACTTCAACTTTGCTCATTTCTGCTGCTTTTGTTCCTGTTTGGAATATCTACAAAAACTATTCACTGGTTTCAGTTGAACAATTTCCGAACATGAGACAATTTATACTAAGGAACGGTTCCACTATTTTTGGATGTACAACATTGGAAGCTCACTTACCCCATGTGTGTACAGTTTTTCTAACAATAGATTTTTTACATCTATAAAGACTCAAACAACCTATTTATTTTCAACTACAGTTGTTACTTTGCCAACAAATTCAGCCAATGCATCCAAGGTGGGTCTTTTTGGTCTAAAACCATATTGTTGTTATCAACTCAACCCATAGTAAAAGCACAGGTAAATTAACCAGTGGAAAGGTGCAGGAAACCATCAGAGAGATTGTGAGTCTAGTATAAACACAGGTTGCACAATCAAAATATCCGGGAAAGACACCAACTCGTATGTCCTGGAAGCATCCTGTCGCTGCTTTAACCCAAGTTCTCTGATACCATGCTAATTACACCATGTTGTTTCATTTACACTTATCAGTACTGATAAAACTTACATTTAGGAAACTTTTGACTTCTATAAAGGACATGATTTAACCATAATACAGTAGCAAAAACCTAGAGTGAGCAATATATTGCTAATGGTTGAAGAGTAGAAAGTGTATCTGTGTACCTCAGGATGTTCTTGCTTGGGTGTTAGAATGCTGTCAGGCGTTGGATGAATCACAGCTTTCCTCAAGTAAATGATGCAAAAGACAAAGTCCTTGTTTGTGCCCCAGATAGATTTTTCCAAAGATAGCAGAGTGTCTTGGCCCTCCTGCCTCGATTATTAAGCTCTCAATAAGGAACTTTGGTGTAATTCTTGACCCTGCACCGTTTTCATATGCACATATTAAATAACTTGTTTGTTCTTGTTTTTGTCGTGTTAAAAACATCACTAAGCTGAGTCGGTTTCACCATCAGAGATGGAGATGATCGTTCCACTTTCACACACTTAAACAAAAAAATCTCTTTGTCCAGAACGCTGCTACAATACTGATAACATAATCCTCCAAATTCACTCCTTTTACTTTGATATACTGATCCAGCTGCATTGGCTTCCCATCCATTATGCAGAAGTTAAACTTCTGGTTTTAACACATCAGGCTCTACATGACCAAGCACCTGAATTCATTAGACCTTCTTCAGCCATACTTTCCCAGCAGGTCCCAGGGTCTGCTGGTAGGTGAAAAGCCTTTACAGCAGTTGTTCCTTCCCTCTGGAACTCCCTTCCTCTCAACCTGAGAGCTGTGGAAACAGTGATCTCTGTTAAAAAGCAGCTAAAAAGGCATCTATTTAAACTTGCTTAAACAGAGTCTTGTTGTCTGCTTCATTGTTACACACTTTGCAATATTTATCATGAGAGGTGCTATGTAAATAAAAGTGTACCTAGTTAGCTGGAATAATAATCAAAAGGTATGATAAACCCCTTCAGTAAGTATAAAAGTTTAGCAGGAGTCGATCCTTGAAAACACAGACTTTGACCAAGACCACCATAGCAAATTCTTTTCTGATAGTATAGTATAATATATACATTTCATTCAACATTTTCATCAACCTCAGCTTTCTTGCAGATGGTTGTGGGTTTGGACCCAAAATTGACTGGCACTTTCTTAGATACACATTGCTGTCCCCTTAGAACTGCCTTACTTCTTAAGGTCATGGTTTCAACAAAGGGTCTGTAACATTTCAGAGAATTTCCTCCATAGTGCCACGATAGCACTAAAACAGATATATGAAGCACATATCCATGAGAAAAATCACCTGTTTAACATCCCAAAGGTGCTCTGTTGGATTGAGATCTGGTGACTGTACACAGAAGTCATTGGGAGTACAGTGAACCCATCGTTAGGTTGAAGAAACCTGTTGGAGATGATTGGAGTTTTCTAACATTGTGGTGCTTGTAGTAGCCATCTGAAGTACTACACTGTTGTCATAATGGGATGGACATGGTCAGTAGCAATACTCAGGTTGGCTATGGAATTGAAAATGTTCATTTGGTAAAACGAGAGGCCAAAAGTGCAAAGAAAATATTATCCACATCATAATCATCTCCAGCCTGAAAAACACGGATACAAGGTTCAATCTTTCTTCTTATTTACCCAAAGTCTAAATAACATCTGGATATCACAGGTCAAATTCTGTCCAATTACTTTGTCCCATTTTGGTGAGTTTGTGCCAACATACCCTTGGTTTTCTCTTCTTAGCTGGCAGGAGCTGTATCAGGTGTGGTAGCTTCTGCTGCTGTAGCCCATTTGCTTCAAGATTGAACGTATGGTATGTTTAGAGCTGGTATTCTCCATATCTTGGTGGAGATGGATGATTGAGTTATTTTTATCTTCTCAAACCAGCCTAACTATTCTCCTCTAGGCATCTTCATCCAAATAACAACGAACAAATGACACAACATAAAAATCCTCACTTAAATATCCCGTTCTTCCCTACTCTGTTTATTTTGAACATCAGAACATGAGTACTTAACACAGTGTCTGGTGACCGTATGGAGAATATGGCAGATGGTTGTCACAGCCAAAAAATTTATGTTGCTCATTCAAATACTGCTGTAAGAGACTTAGAAGAGCTGTCTGATCTATTTTACTCAAACTGGAGGGTATGTCTGGTTCTTTGCTATATCACTGTTGTCCTACATTTTCTCCAGTTTTGTTTTTTTTCCCCCTTTTAGTATCCTTTTCACCAGATATCTCTTCACAATGTACTCTGGACTTAGTTAAGACTTATTTGGGGTTGCCGGTAACCTGTTTCTGATTCAGGTGTAAACCCAAGAAGCTTGCATGTTCTGAATAAATAAATCAATGAGTTTAGTTTAAGGGTGTGCAACTAGCTTAATGTTCTTTATTTCCATCAAGTTGGAGAAATTAAAGGTATTATTGAAAAAGTGCAACAAATTTGATATAATTTACTGTGATTTCATTTCCATTACAAAACCATATCATTTTAACAGGGACGTGTAAACTTTTTCATGTCCACTGTATTTCCACACATACATACACAAAATCGTGATAAAGCATCAAGATGATGGTAAGATAAGGGAGGCCTATCCCCTTTTCCCTCATTTGACTCATACCACAACAGCTGAACTAGAAAGACTTGTTACATGTTTATGAAGACAGAGATCATTTCACAACATGTCATTCAATGGAAAGTATGAACGTCAGAGCCATTTGGGACTGCACGTGTGGATTTCCTTTGTGTAATTGTGAAAAACGTCTGTCATCTTTTTTTCCATTCACACAACTCATTTTATTTAAACTCCATTTCATTATGAAAGAAAAATCATGTGTAAGTTTTTTTAAAAATCCTCCAGGTGAAATATTCATATTTCCAGAAATACGATTATCTGGCTTGAAAAAAAGATTACTGAAATCTTGCTCAAATGAATAATACCGTGTAGCACCAAGTTGCACTGCTTGGAAAAAAAAGACAAGAAAAAGACAGAAAAACTTCCTAAAGTAAATGAAAATAGAAGAAAACTTATATTTAGTCTGATATATCAGAGGATGTAACCTGAAAAACACAAGTTTTTTCCTTGTTAGATTCTGAAGAAAGCTGATCACAATACTACATCAGTTACTGATGTCTATTAAACTTTAGATGGAGTGATGACACCCAGACAGAACAAGACTGATTAAATAAGAAAAGCAGTTCCAGATACCAGATCTTCCAGGTTTTACAGGTTATGTTCATGTACAACAGCTTTTTATCTGTTCGCATGTGTTCGCATAACTGTGTGACCTAAGAACGGGATTATGAAGACATTTAAAAGCCGGAAAGAGTTCACCTTTCCGTAAAAATAAACTTATTCTTTACTTTCTGTCTTTCTTCTTTTCTTTTTTGGACTTCTTCCTCGGAGCCTCCCTTTGTGCTTCTTCTACGCTATCCTCGTCTCTGTAGCCGTCCTTGCTCTGTGTAACCTCTGACTCCATAGTTTCATTCTCAGGTGGATGGTGTCCATTTAACAACTCACTTTCTTTGTGCTTCTTAAGGCGTTTCTTCTTAGAGAGAGGCAGTTCTTCGCAGTTTTGCTCCAAACCATGTGTGGAGCTACAATCCTCCCTTCTATCATCATTGTTTTCGGTCATCTTCCTCTTTCTTTTCTTCTTTGAACACCGCTCCTGGTTTTCTTTGCCATTTACTACAGTGGGAGAGATGCACTTCTCTTCTATCACCTCCACCTCCTCTGCAGGTTTTTTGTTCTTCTTGTTCTTCTTCTTTTTCCTTTTGGTCTTTTCTGTATCATCACTGCTACTGTAGACTAGGATGACCTCCTCAATTGGCTTTGATGTTTGTAGAAAATCTGCCTTCGCTGAAGAGGTCGGAGCCTTCTTTAGCCGAGCCATTCGCTGTGCAAAATACTCCTGCATGTTCAGAGTGCTGGTCACAGTCTTGGTGATGGACTCTGTATCCAGTCCAGAAGTAGCAGGAGTTACACTCTCTTGGGCCTCACCCTGAGAATCGCTGCTGTTACTTTCCTAGACCAAAAAAAGCAACGCAAAAGAAGATGGTTAGGCTTTGATGGAGCATTTATAGAACACATGGGATAGCATACAATGGCATAACAGGGAGCTTAGGTGACAGTCAATCCCTTCGCAAAGACTACAACAAAACAGAGAATGACAAACACAAAACAGGATGAGACAAGGTAACAATAAATGTTACAGCTTTAAAAAAAAAAAAAAACACTTGTCAGCTTAACCGATAGATTTCTGCCCACTCAGATGGAGAACTTCACTGAAACGTTTAATCATACAAGTTGGTGACTGAGGCAAATAGAAGGCTTTTAGGAAGCTTCCTTTCATGTAGTAAATGTCCCGATACTTTCCTCATGGAGACACTTGATTCCTAAAATTTCTACAAAGTTGGATCAAGCTGCACATTAAGATGCAATGATGTTCTCGACTGGGTCGACAATACAATAATACAGCAATACGCCTCCTGTTTGAGTCACTGTCCCTCTCAGGCCCTCACTAAGCTTTCATCAGTTATAATATCTGAACCTAGTGGTGATAAGCTGGCAAAACAGCTTTCCAGCAAACATAATTGTTTACAGAAGGCAGGGGCCTTGTTTTATTTATTTTGTTACACTTATGTTCTATACAACTGGTCTCACAATCTTAAAAAAGGTACACCTTAAATAAGGCCAACTTTACAAGCGAGGTACAACACAGTCCTGATTTTAACTCCACGGCATGAACAATTTGTCAACTCGCTCATGTGACCCATTTGTCTTCATTTTCCTAATGGCCTACTCAATGCATAATGATTCGTCTAGAAGAATACAGAAGCTCCTCTGGAGTCACACTAAACAATACTGCCGCTCTGTGTATTATCTCAGATACGGGACTGGACGGCATTTTTCAAACCCTAAAGATTAGAGATAAATTGAAAACACAGTTGTGTGAATTCTTTCTACCATGTGATTACACTTGAGCAACAGTACTGAGACAGACTAACTGATTAGCATGTAAAATAATGCAGATCCAGAGGTAACGGCAGAGTGATAAACTTAATCTCTGGCTTGTGATGGTGCAGATAATGTACTGTAAATGAAGGAACTATAAACTTAGTTGCTTATCATTTATATATATTTAAAAAATGTAGTTGAGTTTCTGAAAACTAAAAGCGTCAATATGTTCAACACAAGAAGAACCATTGTTACGTTCATTTAGGTGAAGCTGAGCCAGAGTTGAAAAGTTTTTCATGGTCCAAGACCTTGACTGGAAATAACCACAACTTCTAACAAGGAGGATAAGGTCCTTCAGGTGAGGTGCCATTAAACAAAACTTTCCAACCTCCCGGAGAAAATCTATACTCCCAGTTACCGCACAATGGCATCCTCTCTGCTAGGGAGAGTGGAGATGTGGCTTAGAGCTGACAGCGCCAAACAACATGTAACTGGGATTTGGGAAGATGGCTGGGGGCCACTTTAGAACTGCCTGTGAAATTACTCTCAGGAGAGGGGAGGGTGAATGAGCGAGGGAAGAAAGAGGAGAGAGTGACAGAGAGAAACATCATCTTCATCATCAGGGAAAGGTGGCTTAAGTTTGGTACGTGGTTCTTCCTCACTGCCTGGGGATCTCCATTAGACTCTGATTCGACAGCAAGAGAAGTGCTGTGCTGAGCAGAGGCTGGACACACAGCGTGGATGTAAACACACACAGATCCAGTCAGCACAACTGGCAGCCCTGGAGATCTCTCTTGGCAACATGTTACTGAGAAACTATGTCGTAGTTTAAGATGTTTCTCAATGTCCCACTGTGTCTTATTTTCCCCGGTCAGTTACTGGGCATATCTTCATCGAATCATGAATTTGAGTGGATGAAGCAAAAAATAACTCCCAAAATATAAAAGCTATAAACATTTAAGACAAGACTATTTTAAATATTTTTTTAACATACATAACAATAACATACATTATATTGAAATTCTTCATTTATGTGTATTTAAATCACTGTCATTATGAAAACGGCACAAATAGAGAAATGTGCCACCTCTTAGCTGCAATAATGCTGGGATATTAAAGGATCAAATTAGCCTCGTTCATTTTCCACCTAAAAAAAACCAAGCTAGAATGAGATTGCAGACGTTTAAAAAAACTATATGTATAAATCATATAAGTATGTAAAGCAAACCTTCTTCCATCACTGTGAAGATGCATCTAACTATTCATTTATACTGATAATACAAAGACGCAACACATCAGATACCAACTTTTTCCGTGGTGCCTCAGTTTTAACTTTCAAATACAGTACAAGTGTTTTAACATTACTTCTAAATATTTTTTGTTACACTAATTAAATTAGTATTTGAATCTTCTACCCAAATTCTAATACGTTTCTAGTTTTTAACACGCCTTGCAAGGTAACTGCAGCTGTAAACAGCCCAAGGTAAACTCTGATCCAATGCATCAAATAGAAACAATTGTTTGAAATTTTACATGGTCTCTAATACATAAAATTAATAAAAATACACCAGTTTGCAAAGCTAAGCCTCCACTTACCTTTCAAAAGGGGATTCAACAAATGAGTAAACTGTTTACAGAACTGCTGGAACTAAAGAAGAATGGCAATAAAAAGCTAGGATTGATTAGTGGTGGGTTGGGGAACACACCTGTATCAAGCAGTATCTACCCATTCTCCTCCTACACTACCACCTCCTCCTCCTCATCTCTTCCCAGATGCAGAACCTCAGGAAAAGGATGCGCTCAATGCACTGTGTGCTGCCCTGAGATAAGGCTGCTTCAGCAGAGGAGCGGTCTGGCTGGCTATCGGGCCTTTCCTGCTCCACTCTCTCCTGGCGGGGGCTGGGGCTGGGCAGGGTACACAGGGAGGGTCCACAGAGGGTCCCCGAGAAAAAGAGAGGGTGGGAAGACATTCAACAGGCCGGCTCCTTCAAGACACTCCAGTTCTATCTCCTCCCGCTAATGTAGCCAATGGCAAGACATGTGCCAAGGTACTGAGACACAGAGGCCAACATATTCAGTGGGAGAGTCTATCAAGCCAGCTGAGATTATGGAAAAGGTTCACTGGAGTGCATGGAAAACTTTTCTCCTTGCAGAAATATTGCTGGAAATATTTTCAGCACTTTGCTCATGTATTACTGAGTAGATCTGATGCACTTTGTTTCAATAGTCAGATTTTTCTCTTTGCTTCTCCATCAGCCTGAGAATATTTAGATGCATCTTCGTTTGCCTGAAATAAATCCAACTTCTGAGAAAAAATAAAGTTCACTAAATACATTTTGACAGCTGACCTAAGCAGATTAACATGTAATTGTTGATGTTTGTTTCACAGTTCAAACAAGAGGTGGTATCGTAGCTTTCCCTTTTTCTGGTGCACTGATTGAACATGTGAAGGTGACTGATTGCAAAATACATGTAACAGATGTTATTTCTACTTTGTTCTCTTTTTAATAGTCATAATTTGCAATACTACAACAAAATGCAGCATGCAGGTTTTTATTTCTAAACTCCAACAAAATTAATAGACAATGCAGAATCTCACTGAATTTTTGGCAGTTTACGTAAAATTTTATGGCAAACAAACCATCCAGATATGTCAATGCTGGCTAAATTTACCAGCAATCTGGAAACTCAAACGCAGACTGATAAATTATTAAGACTGTTAAATCTGAGAAGTTAGAACCAAGTTGTTTCTTTGTTACACTCTTGTTAATTAGGATTTGACATTGCTGCAGTTTCCTATTAATTTTAGTAAAAACTGCCTCTTAGCATTACTGGCTATTTTTTTTTCAATAATTTTTCAACAATATTGGTTGGGTCTGTAATTGCATGAGTGTTTCCTCATTGTCCTGCCACAATAATAAATTTGGTGATACTCGGGGTCTATGGATCAGGGCCTGATTAGCCAGCTGTCTTTCCCTGATGAACACACAAGTCCAGCATCTCATCCCTCATGATCCTGATGTGGGCGGACAGAAAAACAGGTGGATGCCTTCTAGCTTGGTAAATAAGTACACGTATCAGTGAACCATCAATATACATTTTCTCCATCTCTAATCCAATTTAAGAAATCCTCTCCCTTTTTTGCATGAATAAGATTTACACAAAATAATAGAGTTAAAAACCAAATGATGCACCTCAAGTTCACAGTTCAAATGTTACAATTCCCACAAATGTATCTCCTTAAAGAACACACTGTATTTAGTTTAAAGCTTAAAAAAAAGGTTTGAAAAACTGTGCTTTGTCCCCAGTGCAAGAGCGTTTATCACAAGTAACAAATGAAGACAGCATTATGCATGCAGCATGACTGCCCTGTGCTTGTTTTACATTGCAAACGCTTGCCGACAACAGCCCCTTCATGAACACTGAGGTCCCCTGCCCCAAACCCAAGGAGGGAAGACGCTGTGATTATTTTCTCCAGCTGTGATTTATTAGATTAAAGAGTCTGTGATTAAATAGTAGACTACCAATGTAAACAGCCGAGAGGGCTGAAAATCTTTGGGCGGTTAGCTCTACCAGGCAGTAATTATCCTGTTCTCATAGATTGTAGCTTAGGCCTGTAACTAAGAGACAGACACTTTTCCCACCTCTTCCTCTTTCTTCATTTTGTCCTGCACTAATCTATAAGTGTCAGCAAGCTGGCACTGCCAAGTGGGAGCAGTCCACAGAGCTGCCAGTGAGGTAAATGGGAAATGTGTGGTGTGTGTCCTTGCAAAAATATTGGGGGCTGGGGGAGTTTTGGCCGGTTTAGACATTTTCAACAGTAGAAGTGTCTGTCAACAAATGTGCTGAGGACAGGGAGCACTTTTGCTTGAGGCAATTAGATGTTATCTGACAATGAATCAGAACAACCTAGCATCACAATAAGACTGGTACCCTTCATAAGTACACTGGTCCATTTAAGCAGTAGCAACCATGCACCGACAATGCACGTTTACACAGATGGGCCCTTTCAACACGCTACTGGTTAGAGATGATGGACAAAACAACCAAGAAGTACATTTTGGCTTGGTCCTGCATTTCTATTTATACAGCTAATTATAGAGAAAAAAACATCAACTTAAATTCACCACAAAAAATGTTTTAAATCACGGCAGACACAAAAAAAAAAAACAAAAAAACAAACTTTGACATAATGTCTTCCCCTCTTGACAAATAGTAAAAACATTGGTGTTTCGGAAGTTAGTAAAAATCAGATGGATTTTATTCTTCTAAGTTATTTGCTCCCTTTTGGAAAAACTTATAGTCAACCTGTTCAGGCTTTAAAAGTAAACTCGAAACTATAAAAGTGCTACAGAGAATTTTTGTACTGAATGACATTTTGCTTCTGCACTGTCAGCAAACGTTCACCACATGACTCCGCCCATCAGCGCCCTGGCGCCTTGGCGATGCATCTGCCAAATGCTCTAGCCCCTAACCAGTGTCGTCTATGCTCCATATTCCTTAACATGGTGGTATCGGGGGAGACCCTGGTGACGCACGATCCTTCATGTGGACGACGCGTGGGCAGCATATACTTGCAACAGGTGCCATCCAAAGAGGCTTAATCCGCCATCCTTTGTGTCTTAGTAGGAGTGGGAGTGGGAGAGGCCACGGGGTCATGCTGACCCGAGAGCAGGGCACACCATACCCGCCGTCTGACTGGAGGTTCAGACGTCAAAACATGGCCTGCACCAATTTATGTTCAACCATTTTTCTTATCTGACACATTAAGGGAGTACAGGACTAATGAGTAGGTTGATGTTGGAATTACTTAAATATTTGTGGTCAAGCAGTCAGAACATTTAACAAAACTAAAAACCATGCAGAGGTGGAAGTGTTTTTTTTACAAGTATATTTTCTCTTTAAGAAGGTCAGAGTGATAAAACTTGAAATTCAATTTACTGATGGCACAGAGTCAAAACATAATGAGTCATAAGGGAGGGGGAAAAAGATAAGAATCTCTAAGATTAAATAAAAACATGGAAATTAAATCTACTCTCACTGTTTTCAGTTCAAAACACCACATATCCTATAATCTAAAGCTTTCCAACAGTTACAATACTCTAAAAAACTAGAAAGTGGTTTAAAAAAATACAGCACAATAATAAAAATTAAAATGCATTAAAGATGAAACAAAATTTTTGTCTTTAGTAGTGACCACCCCCCCCAAAAAAAAGAAAAAGAAATGTAAGAGAAAAAAATAAAACTACAGTTTGTTTCCACCTTTCATCCGAGCTGGCAGCTTTAAAAAATGACTAACTTTTGTTGATGTATGAATCGGCGTGGAGTCTATTTATCAGCAGGCCCTCTGCGGTCGCCCGCTTGGGTCCCTCAAGTCACAAGCCGCGTCGCTCCCCTTTGACTGATTAATTAGCCAATCAGAGGACATTTTTCACTGGGCGGCAGAATGGTTTATTTCAGCTAATGCCGGGCTTTCGAGCTGAGGCCCGCTGGAGCCTCGTCGGCTCTTTCGGTCTGCCTGAGTGGTTGGGCAGAGGGGCAAGGGAGATAAATCAAGCCGGGCTGGCCCTCCATGTGGCTCCCCTAACTAAACCCCCTGAGGAGGGCAGGGAGAGCAGGGATGGTGGAGAAGGGGGAGGAAGGAGTGCAGGACGGCCAGGGGCACTGCTCGCCCGCCGATAAGCACGGGAGCACAGGACTGCCAAAGTGCCTTCATTTAGAAGTGGCCGGGGCGTTTTGATATCTCGGCAGTGAGAGCCTGTCATTTGTCATGCGGTGAGTAATTGTGTTGAGGGCCGCAAGAGGAGGCAAGAGATGGAGGAGGCTCGCAAGCGTAGGATGGGTGATGGATAACAGAGAACCAAGTAGATGGACAGGTGCTACACCACAATCCTCACTGTTCAAGTTGAGTAAATAATGGCTCAAGGCATACATTTTCTGCAGGATACACAGTTTATAATTAAGTTGTGGGTGACGTGGGGGTCATTGATTCATTTTGTTAATCGTTTTTATTTAGCTTTTAGTCTTACACAAGTAAAATATGTAAACAGGTAAAAAGTCAGAAAAATGATTTATGAACTCATTTAGAATCTGCTTTTATAAAATACCTCCCATGGAAGTATTTACTTAAGAAGCTTTCCTTAAAAAGAGTTTAATTTGAACCTTTCAAAAATATTTGATATAAGAGACTAAACCAATTAAATCTGTGATGTGTCTTCATGTTATTTATAACACATTCATTGGTGCCTTTGATGAACAGAGGCCTGTGTGTGTATGTGTGTCCTTGTGTGTTTCATGAACATTGTGAACAGCGATAAGGCCCAAGCAGGAAACATCACTGTGGAGGAAGGAAAACACCCGAAGTGGGGGGGACTGGTGGACAGAGGTTGGAGATGCAGTGGTGGGTGGCGGGTGAATGCTGGGAGATTCATGGGGGGGTGAGTAGGGCAAGTCTGAAGAAGTCTGTCCAGATTTGGTAAAGTCTCACCTTGTCAGGATGTAGTTATGTGATAATGTGATTGGTCACAGCTTATCAAACCTTCTACAAATCAAACCAGGATTCAGTATTAAGGTTTATAGATTTTGTGTGTATAGACGATAGTTATGAGATAAATATCTCTGAGTTATAGACACACTCACAGATCAGGCAAAATGCAGAAAGCTTGATTGGTTAATCAGCCTTTCTACCTCTTCCCAACAAGCTCAGATGTTGCTGAGCTTCAACACAAGGCCTCTTGGGAAGCCACTGTAATTGTTGGTGGCGTTTCCGATATGGTCAATGGTGTCCCTTCTGGCTGAAAAATAACAACCCATAACCAAACGATTAGGGAGAAAATGATGGTGTGTATAGCTTGCATTTCCATTGTTAATCAGCTAGGGAGCATGTGCTATTGTGATGTTATGGCTCAGCACCTACAGGGGGAATAGAAAGGTTTTTTTCTTTATTGTAATGCATTTTATGGATTTTTAAGATGCCAATTTCTTCAAGCCAAATACTTGATAAACAAAAGAAGCCAGTGAGAGGCTTTTCGTCACGCTGGTATCCAAAAGCTAACTGTCATTGCTTTTGTTGCACACTGGATAAGGTCGGCTAAACTTGTGATAACAAAAACTACCCATTTTAGCACAGGAAGATTTATTCAATCCAGATAAAAACATAGTGAAGACTTGCAGGTGCTTATTTAACCCATGTTGTCTATAGAGTAAGTAAAAGTAGACAATCAGCAAACACACAACTAATCTAGCCACCTAAGTGTGTTCATTTGACAGTGACAATGCTGTAACTGCAATTTAAACACCTATAATGTATTAATGTATTCACAAATGTTACAAATGTTTTGCATTTTTTGGACAAGTAAAGCAGCTGCAGATAAAAATTAAAAGTAATGTAATCACACCAATTACATCTCAAGCATTTTATTGAAAACTGGAAGTATACATTAGCACAAGATCCTCACTGGCCTTTTAGTGGAAGTTAGAACTGCCTGAGCCTGTAAGCTATGTTTTAAAAGCATGAGACCCATCATAATGTCAACTGGCAAGGTGATGTTTGAAGTGACCAACCATCGATGCCAAGAGCAAACAGAACTTTTTTGCAAGCGTCATCACTTCAGGTTTCTGCACATCTCACCACAATTTTGGTTTTCCTTTAATAATGCCTGCTGGCACACTTAACCACCTGATGTGACGCTTCAAGACAGAAGTAGAGAAAGGGGGAGGGGGGTGTGAAGAAGGGGAGGAAAAGGTAAGAGTGAAAATCCCTTAACTGGATTTAGGTGCTCTTGCCACCATCAGTGGCCTGTTGACAGTGTTAAGACTCAGCACTGTGACATTGCTAATCTACAGCCAGAGGCTGCATAGAAACTGGGCCCTGCAGAAGCAGAGGGATCGCATGATACCAAAATGACCCATGAGGACATCGACACCAGTGGTCACTTGCAATTACCAAGACAGAGACAGATAAGCTCAAGTCACCTGGCCAGAGGTATGCCATCTCCACTGTGACTTTGATTGGGTTAAGAAAGATCAGAGACTGGCGTGCTCAATTTAGATATTAACTAGGCTACTGTCCAAGTACATGAGGAAGTTGCACCTTGGATTAGGATTATGGCCTATAATGTATTTGTAGTATGCTTGTGTGCATTTTGATTAATCAAAATTGACAAGTCATGTTGATGATAATTATTGTGTAATAAGTGGAAGAAACCAAAATTATTAAGTGTCTTAATCTCAAACTATAAAGAATATTCATCCAAACTGGTTAATAAAACTTAATCACCATCTTACCTGCTCTATGTCTTTAGCAGATCTCGCTCTCTTCCCAAAGATACAGTTAAGATCCGTTTCACTACGGGAGGAGAGGTCTTTCCCTGAAGGAAAACGGAAAAAAAAGATAATGAAAATCAAACAAAACTGTCTTTGGACTCATAAAACTGCCAGATGACTTCAACAGCAAGATCAATTAAAGTACTTGTTTTCTTTTTTGCAGTTCCCTTATTAGATTTTACACCTCATACAACAAAAACAAACTGCATTTTTTCAACCTGTAATAGCAATTTAAATCATGCATGTGGTCGGGAGATTTGGGGTGGAAGGTAATCACCGAGTAGAGAGAAGGGAGGTTTGTGTGGTCCATGTCATGCGGCAGGGATAAAACAGCATAGACAAATAAACTGCTACAAGGCCTGCCACGCCTCCGGATTCACATTTTCAAGCTAGGCCTCAAAGACTCCTGAAGCATGCAGTCGTCTGTCTCAAGCCTGGTCCTGTGCGTACAGCTGCATCCTTTTCCTTCAGCGGGGCTCTGATAACATTTGGCTATTTATTGCTTTTAAGCCTCTATCTCTCGTGCTTTTAGCTTTGAAAAGTCCCTGCACATGCAGGTCTAAGAAGCATAAGCGAGAAAGTATGCTGAAATGAAAATAAATTATCAGGGGGGCCTGTAGTGTTTGTCATCTTGTGAACTTGGGCCAGATGTATGCCTGATCTGACCTTCCTACTGTTTTGACAAAGAATTACCTGTCGAAATTGTATGACTTTCAGGTGAAAGTGTAAAAAACACTGATAAAAAGAAGCAAAACTCTGCTGTTCTCACACTTTTAAAGGTGGACAGATGTCATTGAGAAGGATGAGGCCCAAGCACTGCTTACAGAATATAACCTTTAAAGTTACAGAAAAAATTGCAACAATTTTCAGTGTAGACGACAAATCAAATTAGACTTTTCAGTCACTGTTACTCTAACCAAATAAAAGTGTTTTGGTGGTGAGTAATGTCTTTTTGGTGTGATAATATCGACATAAATAAGATGGGAATGTCTCCAGGATGCCGTGACCTTTGGCTTGAAATGTTAATTTTATAGTTGGTTAAGTGGATCAAAAATAGTAGAAATGTGAAAAATCTGTTTTCCTAAAAGCCCCAAGCTGCAATGAGGCCACCGCACAGAGCAGTGGACTGAGCGGGAGTTAAATTCTGCATCAACCACCCTGGCTGCCCTGACAGGTGATAGATGGAGGCAGCAATTAAAACTGGGTTACTGGTTTATTCTGTGGAGCCTGGACCTAAGCAGAGGAGATTTTGGTACCTTTCCCCACAAACAAAGGCCATCAATCCTCAGTGCTGGCAATAAGGGAGCATGAACACGATATCAATAGAAACATTTTTTTAAAAAGTAGGGGCCCTGCACAGAGAAGGATACATCTATGTTTGGTAGGTTCCCTGAAAGCCATTATTACTTCCATCTTATGAATTAAATTGTTAAAATAGTGTCTTACTGTAGCTAATCCATATTTATTCAGGTATCAACTAAATAACCACTGAAATCAAAACTCAAAGGCTGGCCTTTTCTACTCATAGCTGATTGAAGCTAGAGCCATCCGAGTGTTATCCGACCTTTTCAGCCTCTCATATAACAAGCTTAGTCGCAGTAATTCTATTACCAAGACTTAACTTTGCAACAACCTCACAATAAAGGAAATCACCATTGGAGAAGTTAGTGGAAGCATGCAAAGAGGCGTGGTAGCTTAAATGTTGCCATGCAACTCTGGTTGCCAACACTAATTATCTTTACATAAAACATGTACATTTCAAAAGAAGATGACAATAAAAATGACAAGTGTATGAGTATTCTGTAACTATCACCCACTACTACTGGGACTGCAAATATGTATATAATTAAAATGTCACAGGAACACATTATCACTGTCAAACTTGCGCTGAAAACTGATGCTTGTCAGACTTCATAGGGCGGAATAACAAACTCAGGTTTCCGATAAAACAATTTGAAGAAACAAGGTGCTGGCGTCCCTTTTGTTGCCTGACTACAGCTGTACCTTCTTTGAGCAGAAACAGATTGTAGTGTATTATTACCAAGCACAGTTAAATTACCACTGAAAACCTACAGGTCTCCTCCTTCATACAATAATTATGACAGATATTGTTTATCTTAAGTGATGTGTGTACGCTTTTAATTGCTGTTTCAAATCTGTATAAAAAAAACTCCAATGTGTAGCACTTTTCAATTGAATTACTAAATGTGCTCAATGCTCAGTGTGAATAGAGGTGTCCCCAATTGCAATAAGCTAAAACGTTAAACAAGTAATATACATAATAAGATACAGTTAAACTAGTAACATCCCTTGACTTATAAATGAAAACCATAATGACGGGAAATACCCAGGCTCTGCCCAGGTCATCACACTATTATGTAATAACTATGACACGCCAAGTCCTCAAATTAGTTAGAAGAATATTCTCCAATCAACTCTACTGGCCACTCATGCAAATTAAAAAACAAGCATGATGAACTGTGACGTGAGCATAACAATGTATGAAGAGAAAAATAATGGTTTTTACCTGATGTGTATTCATTGTCATATAAACAGATGAAGACTTGCAAAAGAGTAAAATAATTTGAATAAAACTTCACATTAAAGATTTTTTCAACTACGTGTGTGTAACTACGAAAAACAGTAATAAAAAAAAATTAGCAGGTTATACACTGCAAGTATCGTGGCACACTGTCACAAAGTAAAACCCGCCATGTCTTCAGAATTTTTCCTTTTTTTCCCCTCCAGATTTATTTCATATATATATATATGTAAAAAAACCATTTTGGAAGGATGGATTCATATGAACATAAAAACTATCTGTGAACATTTACACATGAAGTTACACAGAGGAAAAGTGACCTTGTTCTGCAGCTTTTTTGTAACAAAAATACACAAGGTTTTATGAAAACCTAACTAAAAAAAATGAAAAACTAGAAATACTTACCAACACATACACACACCACTCAGAGTTGTTTAACTAGACTAAAATAACAGTTCTGGGCAGTATTAAAGGAGAACCATACATGTGAGTGATGTAGAGATGAGATAGCAAGATAGCTCCAGTATTTAGCTGGGCTGGAAATTAACAGTGCAG
>JBAMHX010000025.1:10505667-10528044 GCA_037177515.1 Pseudomugil tenellus | reverse complement strand
CTACATCACTCACATGTATGGAAGGAAAGATGACAACAGACCCCAGGTTAAAAAAAAGCGAAGTTCTCCTTTAAATAAAGATCATTACAGAGCTGAAAGAAAAGAGCCCCACCTACCATAATAAATTACACAAATCACTGAACAAATCATAAAACCTTTTTTTTAATCAAGCATTGCCTCTGTGATTACAAATGTATTTTCACTAAGGTGAACAAAGGTAAAGGATCTAGAGCAACAAATAAAGAAAGCGTCCTATCCCTAAAGCCCATGCTTGCCTTAACCATCTCTTTATTGGTGCATGCCATCTGTCAGGAAAAGGCTCTTAATCTGGCTCCTCCCAAATGAAGACCATAAAAACAGGGTGAGAGGGCCTGGAGGAGAGACCAAGGCTTTGTCTTATCTGGCAAGGTCATCTAATAGGTCATGGGAGGTGTTGTTTCTTGGGGGCCAGTAAATGGAGATACCAGATGCCCCTAACAGGAAACAGGAAGTTGCTATTGAATGACGTAAAATAAAAAAGGTTGTTCCAGGTGAGGCAAAAGTTGAGATATTTGTTTTGTTTAAGTGTGCTGACCTGATGAGGTGGCTTTGAACTCAACAACACATAACTTTGTGTGTACACAAATACACATATACATGTATAAAAATTTTAGTTATGAGACTGTGCTGCAAGTACCACAACTAGTAAGGTAGGAGGTTTTTCATTTTGGCCTCGAGTGGTGCTTAGCACTAAATTCCATCTTCCACCTTCCAGTGTATTGGCCTTGACAAGCAAATGTTAACTTCCTGATATGTAGAGAGTAATGAAAGGAGTAGAGGGAGCTATAAATAACCTCCCCTAGTACTTACCGGGTCAACTGACCCAGCATGAGTTGATAGAACTCTGATCAACATCTGTGGTCTAAGACAAGAGAACAGGTCTCAAGGAGGGATGGGAGGCAGTGTCTGCATAAATTGATGCTATGCAGGTGTACACAGGAAGTAAACTTTCAAAGCAAGATCAACAATTCAGAGTACAAGAGGAAAAAATACTCTCAAATTACTTTAAAATAAATAGCTAACCCTAATAAAAAAAAAAAAGTTTTTATACTTCACCTCTCAACCTACTAAAAGGTACCCACCTTTAGTGAACTTCATGTAATGAACTCTCTTTTTAGAAGTCTTTGATTTCTCTTCCAGACTGAACCCCTTTTTTTCATCTGATGGATTATCTGCAAAAGAGAAAGCAAAAATTAAAAATACAGCCTCAAGTAGTCACAAATTTAACCAGCTGTTTTTCATTTCTTAAACAGTGGTAATCATAATGTTACATATACTATATATACACACACAACACTGACTGTACACAAGAATTAACTTGACTAAATGCTGAACTGTAGCGCCATCTACTGACCAACAGGACAACCAAATACAGTGGCTTGGAGTAACATCAGCCTCAGTTACAAACAACCACATACTGAAATATGTAATAAAACATGTACACAGGTTACAGTGCAACCACAAATACTAACCACTGTCATTGTTTTGGCCATGGTGGTTGTTCAATTGTGCAAGAAGCTCATTGAATTCATCTTGATGAGCAATCCAGTTATCCTGGGAAAAAAATACAGATCTCAACATAACTGGAAATAAATATACAGTATTTAACGTTAATTGTGTGCATTTAATAACAGATCACTTTTAGAATCAACTGGTTAACAGCAATCGCATACATCACTTCAGATTAAAACATCTATTATATGTTTTTCCTCACCTCATGGCTGGCATTAGCTCCAAGACCATGGCTGTTGTTTTTAACTTTCACTTGGATGTGGTCCGTGGAGCCTTGCTCACTCCTGCCCAGTCCCTGAAGATACAAATAAAGTCATCCTGACAAACGTTTCCATTCAGTTAAGTCAAGGGATAAAAGTACGTGGTGATATAATTTGCATAATTATTCTGAACCCAGAAATATGGGCTGTTTTACTTGTATGGATAATTTTTGACTGCATATTAACAGCAACCTACACACGTTATATACACACATGAATTAAACTCCAAGTAATTTTATCAGTTGAATAAAAACCTATATAAAATTTTCATTGTTTATATATATCGGGCCATGGCCCAACTTTTAAAATTTATGAATCACATTACACTTTGAAAATGAGATCACTTACAAATTTAACAGGAAAATAGGTAATTCTCAAATCCTCCCAACAACTTGAATGTGGATTCTTTCCGTTTCTGAGTTTTCACATATAGCTCACAGCATAGTAACATGGATGTATCCTAGTTAACACCAAGCATGCTTGATCAAAATAGGCATCAAATCTATTTATAAGGGAACTTTAATCTACTTTTCTCGCTCACCTTCCCCTTGGTCCACCCCATCCGCTCCAGCATTTTCTGGCCAAACTTGGTGTCATCTTTACTCCATGCGCTGTTCCTGGGGTCAACGGACCACTTCTGTTTCCTGCGGGCTATATTCACACAGGAGCAAAATCATTACATAATAGTCCATCACCATGACGTTACATAACAGCTAAAACCACAAGCCGATGGAGGCATAAAGTGTGCACAAATCATTCTTAGGACATTCAACAACCAGTGATGTCCAAATAGACTTAAAAAACACGATGGATTAAATACGAGAACAGTGTGATAATAGAACTGGCAACGAGAAATAGAGTTGAAAGATAATTTTATAACGCCGCGAGGGATCTGTATTATAGTTTGATACAAACCAAATTCTGGAATTAAATACATTTCTGCCTCTTCATGACAAACAAATTATCAAGGCTTATGCTACTGACAAGTTGCAGCAATAAAGACACAAAATAAAGAAACAATATAGAGAAAGTAACACGTGCCTCCAGGAAAATGCTAATGCTAGCTACCGGTGTGGTTGGACAAGTAAATATGCTAAACCGGAAATATATTGATAATAAATAATGATAGGGTGCGTATTTTTTACTGCCAGAGATAATAAAACACGGTAAAAATGGTAAGACAAAGGTTAAAGCAAAAAAATCTAAAAACTTTGATAGAAATGTACATACGCTCTGCGAGCATGGACATCCTAGGTTGGGTCCTTTGACAGGATGACGCAGGCATAAGAGGGTTACTAAAATCACGCCTGTACACAATAAGTTATTAGGCTTGTGCTGAATGTAAATATCTCTCTATAATTAACTATTTTTTATGATAATTGTTCTACATAGTAAAGTATATGCACATGTACTTTACATGTTAATTTCCGCTTAAAAATCGTTGTTTGCATTTCTGTCACTGTACCCACTGCCATAATCTTTGGATCACTCTGACTGTAAGATTGTACCTGATTCTGTCCACCAATCGATGGCGCTCCAGCCTTATTGTAAAAACGTGTAGTTCGGACTTGGTGGGTTACCCAATTCCAGCTTCAGAGGATTTAAATTTACGAGAAAGAACATCAAAATAGAAAACTGAAAAATAGACAGAAAAAACGAGCATTTCAAGGATCAACAAAGAAAGGAGGCAGAGAATAAAGACAATCATCACACAAACTTCTCCATCACTCTCAATCATTTTAAACAGCATAACAAGTTATGAAGCAAGATTATAATAAAGTAGGGTAAACGCAAGGTTTTATTAATTAAAAATGTAAAACACTTTTACTTTAAATAATTATAAATAATTATGCTGGAATTCTAACCTGACAGACCTATAATAGGGTGCCATTTTTTATTTTATATATATATATATATATATATATATATAAAGACTGACAGTTACAATTATCTAGTTTAACTTGTATTGGACTTGCATCATATCATTATATTTAGATGATCAATCAATCAATCAATCAAATAAAATTGATTTATAAAGCACTTTTCATGCATACAATGTAAGTAAAACATTAATATAAACTAATAATATTGGTTGGTCTGTGTTTCAAGTCTTTCACTTTGTCTGCAACTTGCTAAAATGGCTCCAAAGGAATCTACCGTCACCCTTTGATGGTCAGTTAACAACAAATATATTTTTTTTTTTAAAAAAAAAAGATGACCTACAACAATAATGTTGTTTCTGTAGTCAAAGTTTGCATTTTTTCCAGTATATGCTGGGTTTTTCTCTTAAACAAAGTGCTGCTGATTTTAAACTATTAATGCTGATAAGAAAGGTCTAATAACCGTTCCTGATAGATTTTGGCGCAGAACTCCCCTATGTACTGGAAAAACAGCCTTTGAATGCAGCACTGTTAGCCTTCCCAAAGTAAACAGCTAAAGTACAGATGTGAACCAACTGCATTCCTCCTGAGTATCATAGTCACTCTTATGTAACTTGTACTCAGCATGAGAGACGGCTTGAGAGACTGTGCGCCAACCGTAATAAATACCCGGCATCAGCCGTTGCTATAACGGAAGCAGACTTAGTGACCGTATGTGGATGGACTGGCTGGTTGCTTTAAGTCCTGTTTACTATTACTGTAGACTTGTTATGTGATTAAGTATTTTTCTTTCAATCTATCTGTTTTTATAATTGAACATTGAAAAGATAATGTAAGTTGTTTGTAATCCATTAACAGCTTGTTCTATGGGTTGGTAGAGTAAAATCCTCTGAGACAGTAATGAATTCTCTTAAAAATTTGTTCAAATAATCCTTTAAAGGTTTTAAATACTTATGAGGTATGAAAACCTTCTCATAATTTATACTTGTAATATGAAAAAAATAACAAGGAGCTCATTTTAACCATTCATGTTCAAATTCAAATTCAATTCAAATTCAAAGCATTTATTGTCACATGCACAGTAAGGAAACAGGTTTCCCTGTAGAGTGAAATTTTTACTTTGCTGTCCACACCGAATGCCATACATATTCAAGGTATATAAAAAGACTCATTTAAAGAGCATGCAAAAGAGTAAACATAAATATAAATATAAACTTATATAAGTATGTAAAGTAATCGTTCATGTTATACCAAAGTTTAGACTGATTATAGTAATATCTAATGCTTCCACAGATTTTAATGTCAGTGAAATATGTCAAGGATACAGAAAATAACCACCTTGAGTCATGTTTAAATGTTTCTCTGCCTTGAAAAAGGACAAATGAGCCAGTGTTTATCTTCAAATTGAATATGAATGGTTATTGTGTAAATTCTTTGCATGTCATCTCCCAAAAGGATCATCAAACAATGTAAAAACTAAAAGATGACTTTGTATAACATTTTGCGGAGTGGAAATCACTTTCGCATCAGTGTTGGACAGATTTCCCAGTTGGATGAAGTTAAGCAAGATCCACCTTGTTTGCTGTTCCAATGTGAGGTATCACCTTATATTAACCCCCTAGTGCCCAATAATAATATAAAAATAATTACAATAAATAAAACATAGTTAGAACAAGTAATAATAAAAAAAGAGCAAAAATGCAAATAAATAAATAAAATAGAGCAACTAGATATAAAGAAATATAATAAGGAAAAGCATGAAGTGGTTTGATGTAAAAATGCAACACGAGGCATTAAGAGGTTAATTTTGCTCAAAGCTCAATCATGCTGTAATATGACGCCAAAACTGTATTTAAATTGCCACATCAAGCATAGCTTTGAGGTAAGGTTGTGTAACCGAGGCCGGACCAGAATCAGCGACAGTCAACATTGTTATCATGACATTCCACACAGTCTTTTGTCAACTAATTTTGAATGAACACTAATGTGTGCTTTATAGACAGTAAGTAAGTTACAATAAATAAATTAATAACTAAAAATGCCAAAAAATATTTTGCTTATAGCCATACAGATGTAACAATCCTTGCTCTCTTGAATAGACAACAGGGACTGCCCATGTGAATAATGAAGAAAGAAACAACAGGACTGTGTTGAACATGACTTAGAAGTCTGAAAAACTGCTGTAAAACTACCACGCTAACGGGACCCCTGTGTGGGATATCAGCTACAAGAATATAATGTTGTGTCCCATCTTTCACTTTCTGTCTTAATCAAACACAATCGGATGCACACTGAAAAAATAATATTTTATAATGACAAAACATATTACAGTCTGTGGTAGAAAAATTACAGGCTTTAGAAAATCTGCTTAACTGTAAGCATATGCACACACCCATGGGGACATCTTACATAAGAAGGAAAGTTTCCCTTAAGAGCAACAGAAGCACAAGCAAAACTAATCCGATGCAAGTGTCTTGTTTTCTGCCTGCCACACCCTACCTCAGGGCCCAGTAAGCACTTTTTGAGTCCCATTTACTGTACACTACATGCAAAACAGGCTACTATCTGTATGTAGTCAAATTTGGCCCCGCCATGAAAGCAAACAAACATGCAGTTCTTTTTATAAAACATTTTAAGAGCTTGAAAGTTCATTTTTTAAACAATTGTATTTCCAAAAGAATTGAATGACACTTTTATCTCACTAAAATGTGTTGTAATCACTCCTAGACTGCATCCAGTTAGTTGCCTCCCTTCCATTTAGTCAGCGAATCTGCAAACAGAACAAAACAAGGTAATCTGAAACCACTGCAATCACTGAGGAGAAACTGAAGAAGGGTTATCAAACATGCAGTCAAGGACATTGCTGTTGTCAGGGTTACATTTTATGATTCTACTTTGTGGAAAATAAATGCAGCAGCTTCAGTCAAACCTGTTCATTGATGACCTGAAGAGACCTCTGCTGCATTTACTTAGTGCTGTTTAATAGAAACCTGTTGAGTGACAGTTGCTTACCTGCCAACTGAAATCTGCTCCGGGCAAGGTAATACTTTTCATATAATTGGTCAGAAATCATTAGTGAAAGACTCAAGTCACTTTGGTTGGAAACATAATTAGGATTTTAAATTATGTTTGTGAATCAACATCTTTGTAATAAGACTACATATAAATATATACTTAAATAACACAATGACATTTAAATTGCACAGTGGTTAGCAGCATTGTCTCAAAGCCAAAAACGTTTGCTTATGAAGTCAGCTGGGCCTTTTCGTTTTGCATCTGTGGGTTCTCTCCTTTCACAGTCCGAAGACTTGAATATTAGGTTGATTGGTATCTCTTAATCGCTCTAGGTTAGTGTGCGGTTGTTTGTTTTTCTGTGATGGGCTACTGACCTACATGCCAAGCAACACTGCAAAAATAGTCCAAGCTTTATGTTCTTATATTCATCCAAATATGGATCTTATGATCTTGTGTTGGTGTAAAATATCTTTATAGGCAAGATTAATAATGATGGTTTGATAATATGTCCTTTATATCTAACCCAAAAATTGGTTACCATGAATATTAGATCATCAGGACACTTGCCTTTAAGGTTGACGCATTTTTTGAGATGTGGCAAGTTCTGCATACATGAACTGATATTAACACATGAGAATAATCACAAAAACAAGTTATACGTATGAAAAACGTTTATTGTTTAAGCTTGTATTTGTGATTGAAAGAGCAGACAATGTCTTTCTTACTTAAAAAAATCCATTTCTTTCACAGACACTAAATATGTCTGTTGCAGATGTAACATATGGGGTCACACAGATCTGCTTTGGGTCAGAAAGAAGAACTGATGAAAAAGAAAAGTAAATAACAAAAAAAGTGAACAAAAACACTTAGAAAGATGTCCTAAATGCTTTTGAACAATGATGTCCCACAAGTTCAACAGTGACAGTATAAATAATGTTTTATGGAATAAACAATAATTCTGTAAAACTACTGAGCTGCACTGCATCAGATAATCCCCCTTACAGGTGATCAGGTACCCCCATCTTAACTTCTCCAAAGAGCATCAAAAGATGCATCTTCTACATTTACACATTTCTAAATATAATTTTAGCTAAATTGCTACCAGCCTCAATAGTTTAATAAACAATATTTCAAAGTCTAGCTGAAAATTCAAAGCAAAACTCTAATGTGCTTCTTCAACATGACATCCTCTATTTCATTGGCCAAGATGACATCTGGAACTGACAGACTGCTCTTTGCTGAAATATCCAAGCAAAAAATTAGATAAGCAAGCAAAGCAGAGGAACACACGCAGAACAGGGAGGATTGTCAGGCCTGCACAGACCTTTACATTCTGGAGACATGGTGGTCTTGCAGCAGGCAAGCAGAGCCCTTCTATACAGAGAACTACTATGTACAGGGCAAGTTTTTCTATGGTCTTTGGTCAGTTTTTACAATATATACAAATAAAACACTGATGCAGCATCTCAGTTAGCGTGAGCCATACGAGTTTCAACACCAAAGTAGTTCAGCATGGTCTGGACCAATTCTGGCAGATCATAGTCGTGCTTCCAGTTCCAGTCATTCCGTGCGTTGGAATCATCGAAGTTCATTGGCCAGCTGTCGGCTTTAAAAAAAAAAAAGAAAAAAAGAAAAGAGTTTAGTTTGACACTTGCAGGTATTCAGTAAAAATGACAAATATCTCTCATATGCAGGGGAGGCGTACCAATTGCCTGTCGTACAGGGTCGACATCGTATGTTACTTCCAGCTCAGGCATCTGTTTCTGGAGCTCCTGGGCCAACTCCTCTGGGGTAAAGCTCATGGCGTTGATGTTGTAGGTCCTCATGCTGAGTGTTTCAGCTGGTGCCTCCATCACCTCCAACGTGGCTCGCAGGCAATCGTCGATGTACATCATGGGCAACCGCGTGTCGGGCCTCAAGTTGCATTCAAATTTGCCGGTTTTGATTGCATCGTGGAAAATCTGGACGGCGTAATCTGGTCAGAGATAAGATTGCAAATCAGTATTATACCAAATTAAACAGTAGTTCAAATGAATGAGGAAATGGCTTCATGCGCTAAAAAGGAAACACAAAACTTGGTCCATGATTGAACACATACTTAGAGACATCTAGTGGAAGTGAAATATATCAAAGCTATTAAAATCAAAATTTATTTATGTAAATCTTGCCAATTACACACTTTGAATCCCACAACACATGTAATTTTAAATGTTTGCACTCTTCCTGTACCTGTTGTGCCCCCTCCCGGCATAGAGTCAGCAGAGATGATTCCTGGGTAGCGGAGACAGCGGAAGTCCAGGCCATAACGGTGGTTGTAGTACTGGTGAAGGACAGAAAAAAAAAAAAAAAACACATAAAACAGCTGCAAGACCAGGATAAATTTCTAACATGAGGCATCATTTCTGTGTAGGTTACTATCAATTAATGTAGATAAAAACATGCTTATTTCTTTCCTTACCTCTCCCATCAACTCAGCATGGACTTTGGAAACACCGTAGATGGTGCGAGGTCTCTGCACACACAGATCAGGCGTAGGGTTGCGAGGGGATGTGGGACCGAAGGCACCGATGGTGCTGGGGACAAACAGTCGCAGGCCGTGCTCTGCTGCAATGTCCAGGATATTGTGAAGCCCTAAGAAAAACAAAACGATCCTGGTCAACTTTGGGTTCGCAAATACTTAGGATACTGGAAGACCGAGAACACTTAGCAGATCAGAGCTAATCATATTATCTAGCCTTCTATGCAACTAGTCACTGCAAAAAAAAAAAAAAAAAAAAAAAATTCTCACCGGTGATGTTCACAGAGCGGGCCAAGGCCACGTTAGCCTCTCCAACAGCACTGAGGAGGGCGCTGTAATGAACCAGCCACGTGATGCGGTTGTTTACCACAATTTCTCGCAGATTCTTGTAGTCCAAGATGTCCGAATAGATGAATGGGCCTAATGGAGACAGATTGACAAAAAGTTGGAGTTTATTACACAATATGTCAGAATTTACAGTGTTGGCTAGCTTCTAATGCTGGTTTCATTTATTTGAGCTCAACCTTGTCCTTTGCTCTGCCAAAGGAGCTCAACTCCTAATGAAATTAATAGAAGTGAAATTTCATAAACGCACTTGAAATTGTTTAAAGGTTTGTATTTCTGAAAAAAAATGGAGGTAATTGTTGCCTAATAGCAAAATAATAACAGGGGTGGGATAATGTGAGCTTATGCTTTTTCTTTTTACACTTGATTACGTGCAAATAAACTTTCTCAAATAAAAAAAAAAAAAAAGATGCTATAAAGCATTTCAATAAAGAAATAAAGAAATCAAGCCTGAATCAACAAGGAAGAACTTCAGTGTTTTATCTGAACAAATAACGGTTTGATTTTAGACGGTCTTTCGCCTCATTGTTGAGATAAAGATCTGGCAAAAAGGATTATCATCATCTCCACTAAACAGAGAAAACGCTTGTAGCACCATCTGAGGTGACAGCTATTGGCTCTTCTAGCACGGGCTGCATGATGTGCACACTTCAGCTGGTTGTGAAAGAGGACGTTTGTGTAAGACTGCTGAAGGGATTTGCAAGCTGCATCTCTGTAGGGCAGATAATCTTCAAAGACTCAGATGTGCATATTGGTCAGGATATCCCTAACAGCAAAAGCTGAAGTGTACGATCACTGTTCCATTTCTGCATTCTTATTATAAAGTTACATGTCAATTTCATGAAAAGTGCAAATGAGACTTTATTCACTAAATGAATCCCTTTACTCAGAGGGAAATGTCTGCGATACATTTACAACACACTTCCATTATTGTAAAACAGCAGAAATTTTTAAAGGTATCTGTGTTAGTCATACCTAAATTCCCCTGAAAAACTTCCTTTCCAGTATTGTGATGATGAAACCATATTTACTGTCTCTAACGTTAAGAAATACATCTGACAACAGACCCGTCCATGTTAACTCACCGCTGTGGAAAACATTGCTTGGGGGTTTCCTGATGTCAGACAGAATAACGTTGTTCTTTCCATATCTCTTTCTGTAGGGAAGAGAATGCAGTGAACCTCTGCGCTCCGTGTTGTGCCTGAATTTAGGTTCAGATGAAGAAAAGTTCTCACCTCAACAATTTGGCCAGTCCCACTCCGAGCTGTCCCAGACCACCTGCAACACACAAGGTGTCATTTGAGACTGTAGCACACATTAAACCAAGACAAGCAGCAGTTTCCTGTGCTGGTTTCCATGGACAATGAAGTTACTAGGCGAGTAGCACTTGACACCCGCTTTTTGTGTGCAATTGGCATACCCTCGTGTTTTTGTTGCCAAATGTCTTACAAATCCTGCCGGCCTTAATGTCAGCCAGGGTACATTTTGTACAACCTCACAATTCATCTTGATCTCCATTTTAACCTCCATGCATAAAGAAAACCTCCTTACATATTTATTTCTTTAACAAAGCCTTGTGGCTTGATTCCATTTGAGGGTTGCGCTGCTCACCTGTGATGAGCACTTTGGGGTGATCGGTTTCCGAGAAGGACACCGAGTGAAAACTTGCATCGTTTGTGACCTGCCGAGGAGAGAAGCTGATGGTACGCACGGCCACAGTGAGCGGCTGGCAGCCACAGCCAGGGCTGCTGAGCAGAGCCTGCTTGGCCACCTTGCTGAGGGTTCTGATGACAGGCATGCTGATACCTACAGGGAAACAGAGTGAGCACTTTTAGAAGAGAGGAAGACTGGCCTCATAGCAGGATTACTGTTATTGTTCCATCAAATTATATCACATTTGTCTGAAAAGGTTCACAGATGCAAAAAAAACACCCAACAGCTGAATAAGGAACACAAAGGAGGAGCTATAAAAAAAAAGTATTTTTTGCAAGTATCTCTAAAAGTAAATCTCATCAAGCCTAGAGTGAAAACTTTTGTACGTTCAACCTGGCAAGTTTTCCCCCTCATCACTCAGAAACACAGGCTTCTCATGTGGCTTACCCAAGGGTTTCCAAAAGTATGAAAGGCAAGTGTAACAGGAGAGTATTTATACTGCCCTGCCTTCAGCAAGAGCCAATGAACGAGGGAGGGCGTACAAAGGCGTCCTGCAGGAGGCAAACCGTGCCAAAAGAAGTCAATGACCACAGTGACCGGACTTAACCATATTTATGGAAGGCATTAGCAATGACTTAACTATTTAATGTTTAATGTACAAAACACCAATGCAAAGCTCAACCAACAAGTCAGAACGAACCTAAAATGCTCTACATCATTCACAAGTGAATCTACACTGGATTCTTTGTCAACTTTTGAACCCACTAGCCTACGTGTCACGGTTTAGTTAGGTAGGCTACTTATTGCGAGGGTTTTTGCTTTGAGCAGCTTATTTCTGTCACAGGAATAGTTCTTGTCACAGCTTAAATGGTACAGCTATGCTTGTTATTTAGCTAAATAAGATAGCATTTTGACAATACTTTTGAATATTTTACATTTTTTTTATTTCCATACATTAAAAGCATCACTGTCTGGAGAAGTAAAATATGCTACCTTATGCGAAAAACATGCGACATTCTGTGTTTTTAAAGTAATTGATGCATAAAAGTGTTAATGTAGGTCTACCAATTATACATTTTTTAAAAAAATACAGACCTAATATGCAAACTAAAAAGGATGTATATAATTTAGTAGGAATCCTCTGTCCTCTTTTTACCCCGTTAAATATGTTTGACGTAAGCGTTTCTGCGGGTGATTGTGTAACCACGCAAAGCTGAGACGTGCTCCCCCCTTTGCGTCACATCAATGGTGGCATCTTTGAGTTCCGTTATGAGAAGAGCGCGGAAACTGGTCTGTTTCCCACAAAGACAACGTGGCCAGGCCTTTAAATGTGCTGTCACGTTTTTGGCAAAATCTTTGTTCACCAGGGAATATTCAGTAATGTGAAAACGGAACAAAGGAAATAATGCCGCCTTGACACGCGTGGCTCATACATCGGGTTCATTAACTAGTCCCTTTCCGCTCATCTTTTTATGTGTAGTTAAAAGGTGAAAAGCATCAGTAGATTAATCTAAGAAGCACGTTATTTTTTAAAAATAAACTGCAAAACTAACTGATTTAACCTACACATTTAAATGTGTGTATAACTTGATATCGGTTCCTTTTGTTTCCATTCTGAGCGGAACAATGGAAAAATATACCAGTTTTATATTCAATAAGCTTGTTACTCACCGGTTAGTCGGGAATAGAATAAGTAACAAAAATGAAATCTTTCCTGGAAAAGCTTTATGAGAGATGCCACTTCCTGCTTCTAGCGGCTCTGGTATGTGTTATCTCCGTTCAGTGTTGCATCAGCTTCGTGTGCTACTAGCTTATATCAGCGGCCATCTGGCTTCAGGAGGAGCCGGCTTTGTCGCGGATTGGTGGATCCTCGGAGGTGCGGTCCTCCCTCACGCGCGTCATCCACTGCATGTAACTAGTAGAGGAGGAACTATGTTTTGCGATCCCTTATTCTTTATTTTACTAAACTGTTTCTTCTATGTTAATGTTTGAAAGTGAATAAAAAAAATGCACATGAAAATTACTTCTCCTAGTCAGAAAATAATAATAAAGTTTTTATGTGTTTTATTGTAGGAGTAACAGGGAGTAACCCCTGAAAAGAAAGTCATTAATGTTCTCATTGAATGTCTGGCTGAACAACATACGTGTAAAGCACAACATTATAATCTTGTCAAGGAAAATGCAGTTTTTCATCTGCAGTCCCAAACATATTAGAAGTGTTTTGTTTGAAATCCTGTTAGTTTGCAGCCAGTAATTCTTCTACATGAATCTTCAATGACAGTATTTATCTCTATTGCTTGTCTTCTATGTGCACATGTATAGGTGTGTTCAATGCATTGGACACACGTATACATTAAAGCACCTGGGCTAATTCGGTTCCCTCAATTGCAACAATCACCATCCATAAATGTCCAAGTCACCTACAATTATCAGAACCAGGTACTGAGTGTGGGCTTTAATAATTGAAATGAGCTACAACAGTGTCTATTTATTATTATAATTGGTTATTACTAGGAAATAAATGTTATGAGATGATTGTAATAACTACTAAACAGCTATCAAGAAGCTTAATATCAAATATAATAATTACTGTCTCATTTATACAAAGTTGAAGTTTTTAGTTTTATTACATACATTTCACAGTGAATTATTTCTGGCTTCTCTCTTTATTCAATATTATTTTTCCCATTCATGTGTTGCAGACGCTGACTTGGATTATAGGTAAATGTTAATGAGGACATTAACACTGTGTTTCTCGTAAAGTGTCGGCCTTCCATCCTTCCTAATACCTCTGTTCTGTCAATCTTTCACTATTGCTGTACTTATTTACAAGGCTGAAACACTGATTGACAACACACGTGCTTTTCTAGGTTTTGGCGTAATGTAATTAAAGATTACTTGGAAATATACAAATAACTGACCATAACTTCCCAGAAGTGTCCTTTAGCATCCATCTAACATCAGCATACTTTCATGTGTTCACAGTTTCTCACTTTTTATTACAGTTAGAGGTAAAATAAAAAGGAGGAATATTTTTACATTATATAATATACTGGCTGAGAGAATGCAATATATGTATTGCAGATAACAGATTAATTTAACTGGACTTTCTCCAAACTTCTGAAGGCTTTTTTGTTGCCATTGGATTTAATGGAAAAGTGAGTCCAAACCTTTGGTAGTGTGTGTGTGTGTGTGTGTGTGTGTGTGTGTGTGTGTGTGTGTGTGTGTGTGTGTGTGTGTGTGTGTGTGTGTGTGTACAATAGCAAGTGGAACCTCTGTATTAAAAGTCCCTTTCACAAGTCAGCGCCTCACTTTAAAAACAGTCTTTTTGCATAAATCAGATGCAACCATGTAATCAGACCTTTCAAATGAAGATAATTGGCTTTAAAAGGCTGTGAACTCCATATTCAGTAATTTAGGATCTTTCATTGCAATAATCCTTCTTGTGAATAAAAAATATCTCTCTGCAAGTCTTCTGTTTGTTTTAGAGGTTTGTTTGCAATAGATACATGGATGACGAAAAGACATGTTAATGTATAAACTCTTTTTTGTCTTAATTCTTTAATTTTCCTACAGCTACTACTTTTAACCTAAAGCAAATCTTAAATGCCTCAGAAGGAAATTCAGATCGAATGCACTGGTTTGAATCAAAGGTCTTACATTGGTGAACTTTCATAACCTCAGTTCTGCAGTTGTCATGCACTGAAAGATAATACCTGCTAACTCAGAGAAGAGAGTTCAATGCTGATACTCTGATACCGAAATAAACTCAAACCTTTTCTATTAGAAAGTAACATTATCTTCATGAAAAAAACAAATAATGACAGTATACATAGCCTGTCCCGTTTAACCATAAATCAAAACAAGGACAGACATATCAACGTAGCATCTATAGCGATGGCTGAGAGGTAGAACTGTAAACATCACCTGATCTCTGGCTATTTATTCCCTATCAGATGATTGCTTGGTCCCAGCAGGAGGAATACCTGTGGAGTGGGGTTTTGTTTATCACTTTCTGAACAAGCTGTTACAGGAAGAGGAAAATTAAATTCCACATTATCTCTCATTGTATTGGAATGCTTCTCCTCCTTTATACAGGATATGGGTTGTATCACATTCAGTTGATTCATCGTTCATGTGAAAAAGAAAGCACATCCTCTTTTAGGTTTTATATATCAGGACATAGTAAAAAAAAAAAGGAAAAAAAAGTAGAAATGTGTAGATGACCGTTATTCCTGTCAAGGACGAGGACACTGGTATCTTTAGATTGAGAAGAATATAAATTTAATAATGAAGGGAGAATATCTCTAAAGATCTGTGGTCCCACAGAAGTCTGGAACTATTCTGCCTTAGTCAGATAGGGGAGCTTTGTTTAAAGACTTTTGTCACGTGTGTCGGCTACGACAACGAGCCTCAGGTCTTAGCCTAAACATTCCCCTGATGGATGGACGCCGGCCTTGCAGATGGTTTACTAAAGGTCAGAATTACATCAGTTTAGGAGCCTTATGGTTGGACCATTCAGCTAGACATTAATTAAGAGCAAGGTAATTACGCTAACATATGAAATTCCTCTACAAATGTCTTCAATTGACGGCTGTTTTATGAAATTGTGATAAAGGTTTCACAAATGTATCAGCACTAGCACCAAGTTACCATGGAGATTTATTCTCTGCAGCTTGTCAGACCAACAAAGATCTACCAAATTAGTCACAAAAATTATTTTTGCGACTTTTAGAACCACGTAGTCATATTTTTCCTGTAGTGGATACCATGGCCGACAGCCATATGGCCCAGATACATTCATTGTTTAACTCCAGTCACAAAATTAGGAGGAGGGATGAAATGTCTTCCAATGTGCTCTCTTTGGGGAGTGGTATCCTAATGGTTACAGAGGTATATTTGAGTTTGGAGAGCCCTGGTTCAGGTATCTAAACTGGTAAATGAGGTGAACAACTCTGGGACTCCAAACATGGCCCTCAACCCCAACGGCTCCCCACACACTGCAGTATCAAAATAAGATGAAACACTACCGCCAAGAGTCACGATGCTAACAGAAACCAGACCTAATAACAGAACACAAGAGTGTTGGGATTTAACCAATATCTTCTGGATTTATAGCTGCTAACAGAACAAGCCAACTGCAGATCGTTGTACTAAAGTCAAATATTGCACAAACTCCAACTTCACAGGTAAATGTGATTGTTAACTAATCTGATCGCACATGGGTAAATACTGATATTTTTTTTATAAAATACTGATTTTATGTACAATTTTAAACATAAATGTTGCCAGTTGATGCATTGTACCTGACATAACCAGCTGCCTACATCTGCAGTACCCTGGCATGTCACACTAAAACCTACATAAATGCCATATAAGGCTACACCCCCCCCGCCCCCCCGCCCACCCAACCACACACATACACATTTTGTCAGTTTAAGAATACACAAAAGCTAAAATCTAGAATGACATAAATGAGTTTTTTCTAATAGTTAACGTAAAAATGTAAAAGTTTACGGAGCTGCAGCTTATTCCATTTTGTTTGTGAACTTCACTGTGGAGTCACTTTTGTCAAATTTGTGCAGCAGAAAAACATTACAGTTACAGATTGTTGGATCTTACAGAACTAGCAGGGTGATAGAAGACTAAATTCAGTAAACAAACAAGGATCAGGTTAGTTACGATCTAGTAAACTAGACTCAAGTATGAAAATAGTCTTACATTTTCTAAACGGAATAGGTTATTGAGTCTTTACCTCTTTCCTGAAGGAGACAGACTCAACAGGTTGTGGCTATGATGGGAGTGGTCTCTGGACACACATCTTGGTGTGATGTCTTCCATCGAGGGCAGCCATCTACCCTCCCATTTTCTTCCTCTAAGTATCAGTGTAGAGGTGCTAAAGCTCAGGGAAAAGAGCAGTGAAGGTTGCTGGTAAGGTTGTAAAGTAAGGAAAAAAAACTACAGTTAAAAAAAGGACAAGACTGAATTTGATGTTATCAGCAGGAAACAGTCCTCCTCATGCTGGTTTCCCTGTCTTTATAACTGGTGTAGCCAGTGCATCACTTAATGCCACAGAAAGACAACTGGCAATATGACAAATCCAGTGGTTATCGCTGACGGAAAGAAAAAATTCACTGTAATCTTTTCACTGCATCTATCACAACACAAGGTTATTTCAAATATTTCCTAATCTAAATAATAAATTAGCGCTACATCTTCACCAAGAAAATGTTACTCAATAATAAACATGTAGTTGTAATGATCACAAATTATTTGTTAGTTATATTTGCAGATATTTTACAGTACAAATAGAAAACTGATTTCAAATTAATTTTTTGAAAATGTAACGTTTAATGGCATGAAAACATAAAAACATTTAAAGTTTTGAACAATCAGCATTTCAGATAATCAGCTACAAAAGTAAATAATTACATCAGGTTTACAGTAAGGCATTGCACATAAAAAGGCTGTTTATCTATATCGCAGGATTTTTTTTAACCAAACAAAAATAATTTAGACATTATAATGCAAGCATCCATTTGTGCCATTATCCACATTAAATTTTGGTAAACGTATCATTAACACACACATCCATGAAGCATCAAGATAAACTTTCATGTAGTCTGACTGTAACGATTTAAAGCACAACGCTTGAATGTACATGTAAACTTTCTTCTTTTTAATGTAGATTAAAGTATGTTAGTGTGATTAATACATTGCTCTTGAGACAAAGCTAAATAATTATATATTGACATAATATTCAGACAAGCAGAGATTAAGTTTATGCAACTGAAACAAGCACACCTGGCCAAAGATCAAATATTAACACAGTATTTTATCTAGTTTGTGTGTCTCTGAAAAGCATCACTTTGGAGACAGCAAAGAAACAAGTTTTAAATGCTGAAGCTAAGCTTTGTTGAATATCATTTGTAATTGCAGCTTTTGGAACTTCAGTATGGTTTATGTAGCTTAGCTAACCAGACTTCTGTCCTGGGTTGGTGTGAAAATTACTATGTTAGATGTAAAAATAGAAAACTTTTCCACAGGGAGGCTCTGTTATCAGTGTTCATCATCTATCATGGCAACAGTTGGATGCATTGAAACTTCACAGGATCAGATCAGTATTTCTATAAGCATTTCATTTCACAAGCATTTGACACATGAACAAATTGGCATGGATTCCACAGAAAGTGCAGCAGTTCTAAATGTTAAACAATAAAACTCAGATATGATGTTGAATCATAATTACTGGAAAATAAATTACTTTAAAGACCGAAATGCAAATCAGTCTGTGAAGCATCATATTAAAAGAGATAAACTCTGTCATCCATCACCATAACAAGATCTTCAGTAGCATCTTTACATATTCCTGGATCACAACCTTTTCGCATATTTAAATAGTATTTATGCATAATGAAGCTGGAATATTAAAATGAGGCAACATCATATCACGCATTTATGTAATATAACTGTAGATTCTGGATTCTTATCAGAATGCTGTGGAACGATGTGATGAACATACACAACTCCTGGTATTTTAGCCTAATATACATTATACAAAGCTCCCTTGTAGAGTACAGAAGGTGATGACCCATCCTACGCATTTTATCTCAACATCCTGCAGTCACGTGTTGCCTTAAAGCACCGCATATGTTGCCATAGTTACTCTGCAGTGCTTAAGTGCCATATACACTCAGCAGTATGCTTCTCCCGGAAATGGCAAAAGCCCCATTCTGGGACAAAACAAATGGGGGAAAGTGATTGTGAACATAAATTTATGAATGCATATTATATGAAATATGAGAGTCAAAAGACTTAATGAAGATTCTGTGAAATGAGCAGAGCAGTCAAAGCGCAATTTCATGGATATAGATTATTTCTCTTTTCATGAATATCCGAATACAAACCAGTAAGAAATAACAATGAGACGCACTATTTTTCTCCAACTCCTGCTAATGATACAAAATTGCCTGTTTACTGTGTGAAGAATAGAAGGAATAATATTAATAATAACAATAAATCCAAGCAATCTGATTATGCTTTGAAAAATCCTAAAGTAACAAAACCCAAAAAACTGGCACATGTAATTAGCTTGTATTTCCTCATGCAGACACTTCCTCTTTTCATCCACCAGCTTGCCATCTTTCCCAGATATCTGTCAGTCATTCACTCTGGGATGTGTAAAAGGGGGTCGTCTGTTTCCAGCTGGGCCAGTTGCCTGCGCAGGCTGTTTACTTTATTCTGCAGTACCTTGTTGTATTCAACTATATGCACCATTTCATTGTAAGCCTCATCCAAATACTTGGAGGAGCGGTTCCAGCGAAGGAAAACTCCTGTAATAAAAAGAGGAGGATAGCGCTGTGAGTGATTCATAGGCAACAGAAAATAATGCAAGAAATTCAGATAAACTGTATCAGCATCCTGGAAGTGGTTCCTTTGAGTCACAATGAAAATGATATATACATGTAGTCAGGCTCTAATTTTACCATATTCCTTTAAGTTACCAACATCTCTACATCAGGGAAATATTAATATTTCTTTATGAAAAAAACAGAGAAATGAAAAGGTGGGATGACGTTTTAATTTCAGCAACGTGATAGGCGCTACTGTGAGGAAATATGCTCAAACATTTCAGTTGTTTAAAAACAGTTTGCTACCATTAATTCCTTCTGAAACATACACAGCAGCAACATTTTAATATTTAAAACAACCCTACCATTTACCAGAGGATATTATATAAAGACAAAATCTGCTCTGTACAGAAGAACTGGGTCCCTTTATTTATTTGCAGTAGGTGTGAAAACTCTGATGATGTTATAAGTTAAATTAATTCAGAAACAGTAAAGGTTTCACTGTATTAAACTGCACTAAAGAAACTTTTGAAACCGAATAAAAACATTGTTGGAAATAATGAAGATCATACTATGAGTGCTTTATCCTCAACAACCTCTGTGAGCATGTTGATACTTACTGGGAGCTTCCTGTTGCCATGTCTGTGTCAGTAGACACAGCTCACCCTTTCATAGGAAAGCAGTTTTAACACTTGTACTGGAAATTTACTCTTCAGTTTGCTCTTGGCTCTCATCCTGATCACATCTAGTTGTTTTTTTGTATACATTTGCTGACATTGAACTCCTTGCAAGATAAATTTTCTCTGCCTAGCTTATGTTGGTCTGTCGTTCCTATTTTAAAGATATTTTTCATCTAACGAACATGAAATGACATCAAGCAGCACTGCAAAAAAGGGCACAGGGGCTACGTTAGTGGCTGTGGGGCTTACCCAGACTGACTAAACTGTATAACACTATCCAGAAACATCTTGTCAGAGAAACTGAAAGCAAGTTCGCAAAGGGGCAAACCTTTTTCTGCTCTATTACCGGTATATGTTTGACGTGTCAGTAAAGTCAGTAAGAGGAATTTTCTAGATAACACATCTAAATTCCACTGAGGGCCCTTCCAACGCTGACTTGTATTTATTTATTCAAGACATTAAGATGTGAGAATTTATGTGACACGATAAAAACTGATCCCAGTTAAGTGTCCACAGGATTTTATAACATGACCCGGAGTTCACTTTCAGGTAGTGCTCTGTAAGCAAGACGTCACGTGCATCAGTGACTTCTCACATGTCAGGCTCCTCTTCATTTAGAATCAGTGTGCAAGTCTAAACCTTATGGCAGCGTTGGAGGTCCTTGACACACACTGCTTTAACCCAATGATTCTTCGTCTGTAAAGATACTCCCCCATATTTTCTTTTACAACTGGTTAGGCATACCCCACCCAGAATTTATTGAGGTCAACTAAGTTCAGAGAGCATCAGAGTCAAGTCATGCTGCATATGTTGTAACCTGGAAGTGGCAAGTCAAAATTTCTCTGTTTTTTGCTAAATGTTTCTACTCTAACAGGTAAAACAGGTTTGTAGATGCCTCGCCACATCCTAAGTTCAACATTCTACTTACTATGCTACTGAATGAACAAAACTATTATAACAAAGTTTGGCTAAAAGGAAGCAATGCTTTTTAACGTTAGCCGCTGACGATACGAAACGGTAGCCTCTTAGCAACAAGGACCAGTTCAACACAAGACTCTGGATAAAGAAACTGCCAGTTAAGCATTTTTCAGACCCAGTGATGTAAAAGTTAAGTGCAATTTATGTCCAAGCTTACATTCTGAACATCTGAGCTTAGATCCATATATAAAAGCATTTGTTTCATCTAGTGGAAGTAAAATAATCAGACATCAATAATCGTGTCTATATGTAGTTATCCTCCGGTCATACCTGAATTAATTTAGTCAAAATGTAACCTTTTGTAGTAAACGCAGCTTATATAATCACATATTTGTTTATACATTTGCAGATATCTTTCACTTTGCTTTTAGCTCACAAAGTGGTGTTATAATGTGTCTTTATTATTTTTGAGAAGTTCCTTTAAGAAACCTTAAATTCTCAATCAGATACAAAACAGCATAGAAAATATGGTATGCTCAATTTATATTAGATTATGATGACAATTTATAGCACTTAATGCAGATTTTCATGCCATAAAATCTCAATGTTTCCGTCTGAAATGACAGCACTGCTGATTCTCGTGACTGATTCGTCTAAAAGGGTCTCAGCAAGCCTCTGTATGTGTTGGGGACTAAGATTAGCTTCAGTAAGATCACTGGCAGTAAACTGCTCTGCATTGTGATCAGCATCAGGAGACTCAGGTGTCAGTGAGTTCCTTGCCTCGTTCAACCCATTAGAAGTAGGCAGCAGGTCTGAAATGGATTCACTGAAAGTTTTATGAGGCAGGCCATCAATGAATGTTCACTATGACACAAACAGAGGTCAGAAAATGTTTGACGTCAGATCGTTGTTCATTTCAAGGTGACTGTACAAAATGTTTTGTACAGTTTACATTATAATAAACGTCTCTTGAACACTTCTTACTCAGTTAGGGAAATTAAATGTTAGAGAGTAAACAGTGCCCCCTTCTGGTAACATGTCGAAATGTCTGTTGGATAAAAAAAAGTAATATGGTTAACACAATTGTTTTGTTTGGTTTTATTTTATCTTTACATTATTAGAGACAACTCTGTGTGTGTGTGTGTGTGTGTATATAAAACACTGTGTGTGTATATAAAACAGTGTGTGTATATATAAAACACTTTG
>JBAMHX010000025.1:10458287-10477976 GCA_037177515.1 Pseudomugil tenellus | reverse complement strand
GACGTCATTTTCTTCTCGGAGCCCCGAGAACAAGAACAAATTTCTCGCTTCTCGTGGAGTATGTAACAGCCTTTAGATGTGGATCACAGGAAGTAAAATATTTAACAGCGAGGGAAAAAGACAACAAATTGGGTTTATTTTATTAAAGTTTTGCAGCTTTGGCTCCACTGCTACTCAAATAATTATAGCTTTAAATCCTTTTATGTCAAGATTAAATATTTAAAGATCTCAATGCCATGTTTTGTGTCATGCTTTTTAGTGAGAGGCTGTAAAACATGAATTACTTTTTCCAAAGTTTTGGGCCTAAGGAAAGATGTGATTCTTGCATTATTAAGTGTTTAGAGAAAAACACTGAAACAGGTGCTGTATCTTAATGCTTCTGAGATTTTATTAAGTGTGTTGTTAAGATGGGGCCAAAAATAAAACGTGGGTCAGTTTTTCTTAATTAGTTCTTATTCTGGCCTTTTTTTCTCAAGCTAACACGGTTTCTTGAGGGCTTAATGAAATGTCTTTGACATGCTTTGGTTAAAAAAATCACACAAAGACACACTGCAGCAGCTTCTTTTCCTTTCATTGATTTACACTTAGATTCAAGTAGATCATTTTAAAGGCGTGGAGTGATCCATGCCTCCACTCCATCCCTGTCTCCCTCAGGGTCTGCCTCTTTTTTTTTTTTAAAGCGCAATAACCCTTGGAGCATGTTATTACGGTATGAGAGAACAGACAGTGAGAGCTCAGTTCACAGATCAAACTTTTGTCTCAAATACTTTTAATTTCTCTCACCAGGAGTTGGACCAGTAACAATTGTTAGCTCCAGTACAGCTTTTAGCCACAATCTTATGAGTCATGTTCAGATGAAAACTTGCATCATAATTACTGTCACGTATTAAATCTTTCCTGTTGCTCCATTCCTGTTTTATTTGGGTTTGTAGACACAGAACTGTTGCTTACATTGTTAATATTTCAATATTCCTTTTTGTGAGTACTGGTACTGTAACAACGGTGCATTCAGGGATACATTGCAAAATAGAAATTCAGCCTTCAAATAATGATCAGGAATCTTTTTTTCTGACTATGAAGTTGCTGGAACAGAATTAGCTCAGTTTTCAATAAAAATGGTAAATGGTAAATGGTTATTTTAATAAAAACAAAAGAAGAGCAAAAGTATGTTAACTTCCTGTTGAAGTACAACAAATAAAGCAGTAAAGTTAGCATTAGAAGGAGATGCAGAGGCAAGTCTTATTTTTCCATAACATCCTTTTTTAAAGTCCCTTAGCTGAACTTTGGATTTTCACACTTTGGTGCTTCCTTACAAGATTTAATCCAGCATTAGTCCCGTGTTCTTCAGTCTCTGGTAACATATTCTTGCATTGCTTGGATGAATCGTCCAAGGAAGCAACTTAAAAGCTGTTGTGTTGATATCCAGTTGCTGTGTGTGAGAGCAATACACACCTAAATGAGTCCCCAGGGTGGGAAGGAAAAAAATAAAAAAAAGAACATCTGACACAAAATAACCCAAACTCAGACTAAGAAGTTGAACATTTCATTTATATGCTGAGTAATATGTAAACTGCTTTCTTAGACATGCAGCCCAGAGGGTGATGGGAGCCTGAGATTATTGGCAAGCATAGGTTGATGGTTCATGAGGGCAGAGGTAGTTAATGATGGCATCAAGCACTTATAACTTACAAAGACTGATAGTGGGTGCAGCAGAAATCAAAGTGGTAACATTGAAGCAGAAAATAAAAACAAGGTCATGTGCTCTGCGTTACAAAGCCTGCAGCAGAGACACCGACTTGCTGGACAAATGTCATAAGACAATCTGGTGCTGGAGGAGTGAGCAGCAGAGGAGAATAATTACCTTGAGAAACAGGTGAACGGCATGAGTGCAATTACCTGGTGCAGGTGGACACAGTCAGGAGCCTGGCAAGCAGAGCACCAATCAGATCAAGACTAAAGGATTCATATCAAAGGACTTTCAATGAGGCTGTTTTGGATCACATCTAGTTTTAAAAGTTTGTTATTATTAGAGGGAGATGCAGGTGTGGGTTATCAATATAAAAATAACACAATGCTCTTTGTTTGAATATCAAATGATAGGGGGGAGGAGATGATGTCAATATTAATCAGCTTTATAACAAGATCTTACATTTCAGTTACAATAGCGCTTAATGGGATTCGAAGCAGGAATGGTCATTTAGTTGTATGTGTGTAGATCATCTTTATGCCAGCGTATTTAACAATGATGACACAATGACACATCAAGAAGCATCTAAAATACAATCTTTAGAGTCAGTTTATTGCCTTAATGATATCATTTGTTCATATCGCAATTAAATAATTGTATATGATCAATATGGGTGCAGGATATGGATGAACATGGTTCTAGTTCAGACTTCCTCTCCACTAGTTGAGGATGAAATAGAGTCAGTGAGATATTTTCCACCGCCGTGTCTGAATGGATTAGACTAGTATTCCTTTAAGGGTTTGAACACTTTATCAACTGCTACTGCAAATCCCCAGACTCCAAACGGATTACAGGTTTGGAAAAAACAGCATAAGAGTACACCATAAATATATTCTACATACGACACTGTGCCTCCATCAGCAGCCCCCTTTATTTAGGGTTCTGTGAAAGATGATGAATTCACAGACAGAAGACAGAATTCATGACAGAACACGTCAAGACAACCAACAAGCAATTTATTGCAATATAGTGTAAATTTTGAAAAACCCAGAAAATAACATTTCAGTCAAAAAATTGGTCTCCAACTATTGTTTCAAGTTGATTCCCTTCATTAGCGCCTTTGGAGGAAGCTGATTCATATAAATAAACTATCATGACATTATTTTTTTCCTTTTATTCCAACCACTTGTGCTTTTAATGCAGAATAGTGGTTATATCCTGTTTTTGTTCTGTATTTTCGTTTTTTTTTCGTATGTTCACATATCCAGTCCAGTTCTTTATTGATCGTTCTCCTTGGGACTTTGGAGTTTTGGCACGTTATTCCTAAAATGTTATTTAACCAATTTGTATCCATTCTGAAGTCCTGTGCAATAAGGTAATTCACATCGCGAGATGAGACTTTCTTAATATGTACAGTTGCCAATCATACCCCAAAAAACCGACACCAACCATGCTTGCATGGATTTATGCTCTGTGGAGTTTTATGTAGAACTCATTGAGATTAGCGGGACGTTTAATCATGGAGCCTTTTGAAATAAGCTTAACATTTATCAGGGAGCAAAGGCAGGAAAAAAAACAACAGCCTGGGAATTCTGTTCATCTGCACTTAGGAAAAAGGTCCCCGATAATATAAAAGGAAAATAAAACAATTCTGTCAAATCCTTATTGATTTATTGGAGACTTTTGATATACTGCTTTCTAATTGAGGACTTTGAAGCTTTTCTCCCTTCTGTACATCCAAGAGAAAGAAGGGTGTTTTTTTGTTTTGTTTTTGTCCTCTGCTGCATGTATCCCTGCATGCCACTAGAGATTGCAGACTGCATTTAGTCTTTTTTTTGGCATGGCTGAGCTCTCCTTTTTCTCACCTCCCCAATGGGCACAAATCTCTCCCCACTGAAGACATTGTAACAAACATGGAGCAATACACTATCCTATAGTAATAGAAGTGCTCATCTTAAATACTCTGAATGCTACAAAAACTGATAGGTTGTTGGAAGTCTTTCCTTCTCTTACTGACAACATGAAGCCAGTGGATGATGCCACAGCATGTGATCGAAAGGGAAAAAAAAAACCCTACAGAGAGAAAATAATGCACAACCATCAGCTGAAAGAGTTCCAAAACAGCCAGACAAATGTTGAGGCAGCAGTTTTGCTTCCCTGTTGAAAGCATTGTAGATATAATGACTTTCTTGTTGCTTCAGAAAGCACAAGATGCATGTATTAGCTGTCTTTTCAAGGTCAGTTTGTTCAGAGTCTTAGCAAAATAGCTGAAAAGACACAGTTATTAGTATGAACCAGTTGGGAGAAGGTCCAGAAGACTGTCAGTTTTGAACATTGTTAAAGCTTTAAATTTGTCTCTTTTCTCTCTCAGTTGACCACATTGTGACAATAATTTGACTTTTCATCTGTTTATTTTTTAAAGCCTGCATTCAAAGAAGGTTAAAAGTAACAAAATCTGAGAGTGGACATTTTTTGTTGATGCAATGTTTGATGCAATGTCCATTAAGCTGCTGTATGAAATGCTGAGTGACTTCTGGACTGTATAACTTACAACTGATGCATTTAAAGACTTCTACTCCACTACAGTTGTTTCTACCTGCTACACTGGCCTACTAAGCCTAATGCCATTAACGCTGTAGAGTCATTTTTACACCTCAGATAACAGTGTGTATGTGTTTGTGTGGGCCTCTGTGGTTGTTTCCCGCCTGGATTTGGACGGTTGATGATGATATGATGTGTCAGGTTTCATTTACACCTGTCTTTGCCAGACACACTGTGAAATTAATTGAGCCAAGACATTAATTTCCTTAAGGTCTTTCAAAATGTCATAGCATTTATGAACATGGCTTAAATGAAACTATGATGAGAAAATCCCATTAAAGTAGAAAATACACGTGTTGTGCTGGTGGATGATCCATTAAAAACAGGGAAGATGAAGCAAGAATAAAGAGGTGATGGAAGATGCCAATTTTGGGATTAGAGTTTCTGAATTCATTCCTTAAAAACAAAAATCACCCGAATGTGTGATTTGGACTGGATAGAGGTGAAAAGTAAATAAAAACTTTGCTGGCAAAGAGACTCAACAAAGAAAGGTTTCAAACCACATTTGTGCTAGGAACTGTCTGCTGCGGTGGAACCGTGCTAATCACCAAATCAAACTTCCTCCTTTATGAATAGTTTGAGGTTTTACTAGAGATGTAATGATAATACACAAGAACTATTTTCATTTAGTCTTCCACTGCTGAACAATCTCTGCACTTTGAATTCATGTTCACGTTTTAGAAATGCTCCACATAAAGAGGTGATATTTATTTTCCACGTGTCGTCGTTGCACATTGAGATATTGCAAATAACATACAATCTGCTTCCGGAGCAGTGTGTTTCAATAAAATGATTCTTTTGACAAAAAAATCATTGTATTGTGTTTTTAATATGATCACAACTATGATCAATATTTAAAGGCAAATTATGGATCATGAAAGATCATGAAATTAAAAAAAAAATACAGGCAGGTACTGGTACTTTCATTGACAACGAGTACCCTGGATTTATGAGATCATTTCAAAATTTCTATCCAGCTCCGTTATGTAGCTGTCTGACATAATTACTCTATTTTGGTTTTATTACTGATATTTTTTGTTTTCTTACATTTTGTGTCTTTTTTTCTGCATATTTAATAAAAATTTGTGTTTTGCTATGTTATGCCTCTTATATAGCTGAATCTGATGTCTTGCTTCACAATAAAAGCTTATCAAATCAAACGCCCCCCCCGGCGTCATAACCACCACACGTACACACACATGCACACTCGCACACACCATTATGCATTAATTGGTATGCATTAATATCAAACCAGGCTTGGCACAGAATTGATTTCTTTACATACTTTTCTGTTCTGTGCAGCTTTTCCTCTTCCCATCTTTTCCTTTACTATCTACTTGCCCTGTAGTCAGAGAGCTGAAATGTATATTGTAGATTGAGAACCATTAATTAGGTAGTGCCCTGCTGCAAACTGTGACCCAGATTTTCAGAGCACAGCACTGACCAGTCAGACCATTGCTGATGCACAGTGGCAGCACCAAGCTTTCATTTCAAATGGTTTCATCCATGCGCAAAAAAAGAGAAGAAAATAATAAACTTAAAGTACAGTTTTTTCCTCTCACTCTTGTGAATAAAAGCAGTTATTTAGGTTAGCAACAGACAACAGGTGCAATAAGACACTATCAGTGATGAAATGTTCATTTGAAGATGAGGTGTGAGTAGGAAATTATTTTAAAAACTAAATGTTGGTGGAAGTGATGCAAAAATGTCTGCAGGTTGTTCATGGATGGAGGTCCTTCAGTGTCCTGACATCTTGATGGTGCTCATTATAAAATAAGCATTTAGGCAACTTAAAATGTTGCATGTTAAGTTTGGAATCCAAAATAATCCCCCACAAGTTACTTTCTATACTAAGGTATCTGTTCATGGGACATTTTATCCAACCAATCTGTCTATTTTGAAACATGCATAAAGGAAAGGAAGAGGAAAAATAACCCCAGTGTTGCTCTGTGTCTTTTCCATGTCAGTAGAGAGAAGACAGGTAGAAGTTATAGCTTTGTTTAAACTTTTTATTTGGAAAAAACAAGAGCAATCCAAATGTGTAATGAGAGTTGGAAGAATTCTACTTCAAATTGGAAGAAGCACCGGAAGACTAAGTACAGCTCCACAACATCAGTGATTCTAACAGTGAAATCGTCTAAACAGCTAGGTTTTTACTGGGATAAAGCTGCATCTGCAAGAAAACTACACGCAAAAGTTGCTGGTTATGTGGGGAAGATGATCCATCTTTCTGCACACTCACACTTTGTTTTATGTTTACTTGTAAAGAAAAAAACCATGACATAAAACACTGTAAGAGGATATTTTACTGAATATTTTTATTAGCTTTTATGCAACAAAAAAGCGAAAACATTTAAAGATACACAAGCAATTGAAATACACTACTAAGTTACATATTGAAAAATAGAGAAAAAAAATGCATAACTTGTTTCCCCTTTTAATAGCGTTATTCCTGTATTTCAAGCAGCTACCTATAAGATAACTTGACCTGCAATGGTGATAATGGGGTTAATGTGGTGAGAACTCTGAAGTACTTCTAAATGCTACATATGAGGGTGACATCTGCTCCTGCAACTAACTTGCTGAGATAATGCAAACAAAATGACAACACTGCTACCATCAAAACTATTTAAGACAAGACTTAATCATTCAGTATCAGTAAGTTTAATCATAGAGGAATTAAAGAAAGCTTTAGAACTAAAATGTCCAATGGTGAACCTCTCCAATGTCATATTGTGATTTACTACAGGCAACTTAAAAGTAAAGTGTGTGTAAGAATGAGTGATATCTGGTGGTAGGATGGACATACTTGCCATAAAAATGACTAATGCCAAGATTGTTTTTAAATGGATGGTTGTCAGAATTCGTCCAGACAGGTGCATTGATGACCCATATGTAAGGGCTTAACAAGATCGGAGTTAGAAAAAAGGTATGTTGGACTAAAACATAACAGCATAGCACAGAAGGTTAACATTAGTTTTCTTTTTTCTTTTCTTTCTTTTTCTTTTTTTACTTTAAAGCTTGTAGAATTTTTTTTTTTTTAAATGACACTGAAACCAACAATATGGACTCTACATAAATACCTGCACCAGCTTCTGTCTATCTTCTCAATAAATATTTTCTTTAGAAAAATCTCTCCTGAAATCATCAGGCAACTCGGAGCATTTGTGTAACCTCTTTCAGTTCCTCACAAGCAGATTCCTTTAGCTGCCTTGATGAACTCATGTAGTGATGTAACTTACATGTATGCTGTGTAAGAACTGTCATTTAATTATCGCCATGCAGTGTTGCTACATGCTGATGATCAATAAATAAATGACGTATAAATCCTGGGTGATGTGTGGAAATAAAAAGAAGAGTACTGTGGCAAAGGCACCCGTGTACAGCTAGCTGTATCCACTGAGGTGGAAAACAGTGTCTGCTCAACCATCAACCTGTCTGACCTGCTGGCCACAATGCTACAACGTGCAGGCTTGTCACAAGATGACCTAAGTGACTCACTGCCGTCTGAGCAGTCTCCCATTCCTCCTCACACTCTGACATAAGTTCTGCCTCACCATGCTTATCTGCCATCCTTCTGTTTGCTCTCCACTCTCACATTTGTACCACTTTCTCAGTTACATAGTTTTCTTTTTAACCACATTGCCACAGCATCTCACAGTTGTGCTTCAATACTTCTTTCTGCCTTCCTCCTGTTGTCGCTCGTTCTTCTGCTGCTCCTTTTCCCAGACCTACCCTGCTGGGCTTTGGCGGGCAGCAGGCGATGACAGTTGTATTAGCAGTCGATTTTGAGGTCACTTTCGCTCAGCGCCGCTGAGACTCAGATATGCTGTCTGAGCCACAGAAACAATGAAAGTAGAAGAGAGCGCTGTAGTAAATAGAAAAAAAGAGAAAAAAACCCAGCTGAATTATACAGATATATGAAAAATACAGAAAACAATTGTACTACGAAACAAACAATAAAGTATTGGATTATGTGTAAAAGAAATATCTGAGGTAAAGAAAACATACATAATTTGCCCAACAGATGAATAATTTCTGATGCACTAAATGATAAAAACGAGCTTCTCGTAACTAATTGTACGCACTCCACCTTTATGTTTATGTTTGTTTTCAGATGTACCTTCAGCTTACGAAAGGCAAGGGTGAAACCTAAAGCCTGGGCATGTGGGTGTAAAATCCAAAGGAGACAGGCCGCCATGTCTTGATTGACATTTAATCACCATGGCAACAAGCGAGCTGCAAGTGTCTATTCCCCTGAGTGCTTTCTGTTGGCAGGTTGCAGGAAATAAGGAGACTAAGGACTTTCCCATCGAACGTCAATGCTGTTGTTTTACACAGATTATAAGAAACATAGACTCCAAAATCCGATCGCTGTCCCTTCCTCCCACAAACTCCACACCTCCCAAGTAGCTGGTCACCATTATTACAGATAGCAGAAAGTCATAAGTAAGCTTGTTGGATTGTGGGGGTCCTGGTTGTCTCAGCGTTTTTGGATGCTAAGCATCGTTACTAATCGGTTGACGTCTCAGTGGGGCGTCATCTTCCAGCAGCTTTGAGTTGATTACAAGCTTGTGTAGTAGATTTCAGGTTCAGAGGAGCAGCAGAATGACAGTGACACTTTCTGGCTTCCAGATGGTATTTGTCTCTGCATTGTGGTCTGGCTATGTGAAGTGTTGAGTCATCCTATCTCCCGTTGCTTGTATTTGTACCTTGCTTTCTTGTCACTGTCTCCGCTTTCTCCCTGCACTCCGATGCTTGTCGCTTAAACTTTGAGCAAGGTACAGAATCAGTTTGAATAGTTGAGCAAACAGCAGCATGAGCTCAATTTGTGCTCTGAATACTGACTAAGACAGAGGCAGGAGGTGGGAGACAGGGAATCCCTGAAAATATGAAGTGTAATGCAGCACTTGTTTTCTGTTACTGCTCTGGATCTCTTTCTAGTGCACATTTGCACAACCCAGCTTCTAAACTTCCATTTTATCTGTAAGTTTAGTTGCAGAAGGTTGTTCAGCAACACACAGCACAAGTCATCTATAGTTACCATAGCATCCCTTGCAAGCACACAGACCCCTGCTGGGGTCCAAGTATGGTGGTGTTTGAGCCCTCTGCAGATGGTGTCATTCCAACGCACAACCCAGCTGGAGTCCACTCAAGGACTGGCAGATAGTTTTAGTTGGTGTTTTGCATTAGATGCTTTGTTTTTATGCAGTCTGATTAGAGACTAGAGCTGTTTCATCATTTGCCTGAGTTTGCATGATGCCTCTGAAATATAGCTTGATGTATCTTATTCTTTTTTATTTGTTGCACTTTCTAACTTTTGCATCAAGAGATTGAAGCCTAAATTTTGGCTTAAAATTGAGCTTTTATCTTCTAAAGTGTCTGTTTGTGGCAAAATTAGCCCATTTGTATGACAAACGCATCCATTAAGCAGCCTTAGTCAAACAGTGCGAGCACGGAAGACTCCTTTATTATTTTAAAGGGATTCATGATGATGATGGTGACGGGTTGCATTCATTTATTACCTATTATAATTTTATGTGCATTGTTAAAGTTCAGTATTGTCTGACAATTCATCTGCTTTTTTTGGCTTTGACCATAATTACATGGCCTCCACATATTCTTTTGAGCTGTCAGGTGTTGTTTTGCTTGCAGACTCCTCCTCTGAGAACGGGATAAAGGAGTTAAAAGCCTGAGGCTGTGCTCTTACTGCATCGGCTCTCTGCTTCACCCTGGAAATTCTAGTTTCTCTCACAGTTGCTTACTCATGCACAGCTTGGCATAGACAAGAGAAGGTTGACCAGGGACTCAATGATGTGGGGTTAAAAGGACTTCACACACAAGCTCTGGAAAATAGTACACATGCTGCTTGAGAGTAACACAGCCAAGAATAGTGCAACTTAATAACATCACCCACTTTCTAATATTTTATAGCAACAATATATTTATCAATAAAATTTATTTATATCTTTGTATACAAAGTTAGCTGAATGGAAAAGACTCAGGGGAGTATATGCTTGTTTGCCAGACAACTAAAATGTTGGTCAGGCTGTAACCCAAATCTGTTCCCAAGTAAAGCTTCTTTTACTTTGTGCAAGAGTTTTCATATAAAATGGTCATTAATCACTGTTTAGCATATAGAGGTAAATTAAAACTGATTTGACTACTTCTGTTATTAAAATTGTGAGGTTAAGCTGCTCAGTGATATTTTTTGCTCTAAACTTAACCAAACAAATAAAAAAAGATAATTAGTTAGAATATGGTAAATATTTAGAGAAAAAAATCTATTAAAAAAAAAAAGAAATGTATGTCTGTGAAGGTCCTCATTCACCCAGGTCCTGGTATCCAGCATAGGTTTTGCCAGCTGAACTGGGTGTGGCTTCTTGACGTCTTGCTCTCATTTAGAAAAAGCTTCTTCCCCTTTTAGAAACTATAGTTGATGACTATATGACTCACCTGAAGCCTCATTATAGTGACTGTTCATTATTTTACTTGAGGATAAAAAGCCATTTTTATTTGATGCTAAATATGGAACCTTCTGTCTGTCTCCTTTACATGTGGGAGCTCTTGCATACTGTATCATAATGCATCTTATTTGATTACTTTATCTCCTGATAAATCAAATAGAGCAATACTATTGTGTATATCTAGTTCCAAAAACAGAGTGCAGACAGTAAACATTCAGGTGAAGACCAAACAGTACTGGAAAAATGCCAAGCCTATCCAGAAGTACCAAAAACGGGATTATCTGTTAGAGTTCTAAACAGAACAAATCACCAGACCATTATGTTAAAACAACCAACTTCGCAGTAAAAATAAATATGTTTGTACCCTGGTGCAAAACACATTTTAGGGTTTTGTCATTGCATGCTTTCGCACGACATGAGTCATGAGATGTTGGAGGTTAAGACTAGGTGATGTGTCGTCTCTGATTGGTCAATTTATATATAAAAACGAGTAAATTTTTCCCACTAAGATGCAGAAAAAAGATGAGTCCTAGAATGATTAAAATGTGTTGGCTTTTCTTGTATCTCTCAAGTAGTTATTTGCTTTGCCCCAATATAAAGCTTGTTACTGTCCTCTCTGTGCTCAGCTGTATTCACACTGTTGCTTTTTGAGTGTGTATATGAGAGCTTCAAGAAACTAAACCAGTCCAGTTCACTTGACTCAACCTACATTAGATAAAAGGATGTGAAAAAAATAAAGTTTTCAGTTCAGAAAATCCGACTCCAAACTGACTTTTGAGAGGCATTGTTGGATTGTGGGGGTCCTGGTGGCACCAGCTTGTGGTAAACCATTCTTGGGCCTCAACTTAATCTTATGTTTATTTCTATGTTTTGTTATTTTACCGTATTAATTTTTTATCATTAGGGATAAAATAAGTTTTAATTAACATCTGATTTCTTAAGGGTCTTCATGAGGTTTATCTTCCTGTTCTTGTATTGTCTTAGCTATTAAAATGGACTAACTCCCCATCATGATGTACTGTGACTACCCTAGTCATACAAACACTCTCATGTTGTATTTTGTAAGTCAAAGTAATGCTTCATTTGAAAGAATAGAAATGAAGAATGAAAATTTAATCAAGAATCAATTCCTTTGTCAAGTTGCACTTGGATTTGGCAACCTGAAATATAATTGGCTGTCTTCTTTACAACATCTTATGGGGCCAACAAAAGTAAAGTGGAAAAGGGCCAAGAGAACCCATAATGGGAAAAAAGGAAAACAAGAGTTAGATGTGCCCCATTGTTTCTCAATTTAATTTGAATTTACAATAGACAGGATGTTCCTTTTAACAGCCTCTTGTCTGAATTGTTAATTAGTAGTGATTCATCTGTGGGAGAAAGCCTTATTTTTCACACAGTCTGGAACATGTATAGGACATATGTATTATGCGTTGAACCCACATATGATCGTTTCATATGAGTTCACCAGAGGCAACAGTCTAATGCTCCATAAACAGCAGTAAACAATATGCTCTCTAAGCTAATATCGAATAAAAGGCTAAAGTATAAGACACAGGTTTATTTGGCCCACCTATTTAGATTATTGGTAAAAAGCAAATATTGTTCTTTACATTCACTGAAACTACTTTCACTAAATCAGACGCTGTTTATACAGAAAAAGGAATTAATTGCTTTCACGTTTTTGTCAGCTTTCATAAAATTGGATAAAAGGGCTGAGGGAGCGAAGATGAAACATAAAAGGAAATGTATGAGCACACAATGTGAAGATAATAAATGAAAAAAAATGTAGGCTGGCTGAGAGGGAAAAGCAAAATAATCAAGATGATAGTGAAAGTGCACACAGGCTTGGAGTGGGTCACAACAAGAGGAGCCATAAGAGAGACTTTATGAAGCCGCTTTGCACTGTGGATGCAGGTTTTGATCTCAGTCTCCAGGTCCCATAAATGCTCACTGATCTTGCAGTGATTTATTTATTTTCTTCACTTTTAAATCTTGCTATCACATCTTTATACACATCCTGAATTTATTTGGTTAAAGCTATTCCTGTCTTGAAGGAACTGAAAGATATTTATTTAAACAGTTTCAGGCCTTGAAATGTTCAAGTGAGACAGGAATTTTACATGAGTCTGTTATGATTTGGTGAGTATTTTACTTTCAGGTGGTTTTCAGATGGGCAAAAGGTTTGAAAATTATGTTTGACCTGCTTATAGCCTGACCTGCAGCGAGCACTTTTACTGACACTACAATGCTAAGCTAAGTTTAGCAAGAATAAACTGTGCTCACTTGTTCGTGTCCTCTAAGAAGCTGTATGCAGGATGGTAGACTGGTGATTCTTTTCTGTGACTCTGGGTCAGTGCACAGCCTCACAAGGAAAGTAACTGCCATTGAATCCTCTCCTAATAACTTATTGACTGGGTGACACTGAGCATGCTCAGTCCAGGTTGCTTCAAAGGTAATGTTGGTAGGGCATGTGATGTGTTCTTTGACAGGACAAGACTGTTTGAAGCCAACTATGCCGTGTCTTACACTCTGACAAAGATGAAAACTGTGTGGAAAGCAGTGGAATAGGAAAAGCTGAGCAAGAGCAGGTATCTGACATATTTAAACAGGATATTCTCGAATATACTTTTATTTTAAGCTAGACGTATTTTTTTCCTCACACTGTGTCTGTTTCAATAACACAGGCTTGCTTTTATCTTGTTTATATTCTGCATGTTTCTTTTCTTTACATTTTGGACCCATTTGCATCAGTGCAAGTATGTGTGTATTTGTGCATGTGTGTGTTATGCTGCTGCTTACATCCTTGCTTGCTTTAGTAACACAGCCTGACCGTAGCATATTGAGCCTTTCTAAAGAGATTTCTCTCTCTTGTGTGCTGCCTTTGATGAAAGTGTGTCACAGACTTGAGAGATGTAGCCGTTTGATCTGGTCTGATGTGAGTTGGGGAGGTGACCCGAGTACAAACAGACACAAGCATGCACATGCTTGCTAGCTAATTATCTTCTCCCAGATGTTCTATATTTGGATAGCAGAACAAATCTGGCATAGAAGGAATCCATATAAAGGGACAAAAATGGCAAACTTGTTTACCAAGAAAAGGAAAAACGCAAGTGAAGGAGGTTTCTAATGAAGATTATGTCCATACATAGGCTGAATACCGTGGCCGGAATTTCGGCAAAAATTGGTCACTTATTTAACCATTTATGCTGCACTGTCTTGGCTGGAATTGGACTCTGAGTTCTCCTAACCCTGTCTTACTCTGTCCGCTATCTGATCACTACACAAGCTTCAAATGTAGAGTACATCTGAGAAATATGTGGTTGAATTAATCCAAAGCAACTCTTGGGTCATAAATCTCATTCCATCACTTACAAACTTAATTCCAAAGACTTTGAGAGGTTGTGGAAAACATGAACTAAAAAGAGAATACAATGATTTGCAAACTCCTTCTTTGAAAGGCACACCCTTTGGTTTTTTATCACAAGGCACACCCCAAACCAAAAGTGTACGAATAAAAAAAAACCTGTAGCATATATTAACAATATTAACTTCTGTTTGGCAAACTGTTTTAAATAGGGAAAAAAAAAACACAAAGAAAAAAATCTTTACTGCACCGGTATATTTTGTACTCAAAGTCTGGAACCTATTTGGATAAAATAAAAAGGGCTTAAAATGGCAGTTTTTCCTGTCAAGGACAAAGACACTGGTTTATTTATTGAGAAGAATATAAATTTAAGAAAAGAAGAAGAAAAGTAAACTGAACATACCTTGTACATTAAAACATGGAGTGAGACAAATACATGAAAGACAGACAAATAAGATACAAAGTTATAACACGGGGAGAATCATTTCAGAGATCTGTTGTCACACAGAAGTTAAAAGTAATTCCGACCAGTCATTTAAAGACATCTTCTTATAAAGATTTTGGTTGTGTGCATCATAGAATGCAGACACTTGTGTTACAAACAGATAAGACCCCATGTCCCGTCTAAACATTCTCCATGATGGGAAGGACACAACTCATACAGATGGCTTACTAAGGTCAGACTCACATTAGTTTAGGGACATGATGGTCAGACCTTTCGGCCAGATATCAATTAAGAATAAGGTAATTAAAATAAGATATGAAATGGCCACAATAGGCAGTTTCATAGTTTTTAGGTGACATTGGATAATTTCCCATGGAAAACCGGATCATCTGTCACGGCACACAAATGTGCCACGACACGATAGCCACATTTACATGACAGTTTTAATTCCTCTTTAATTCCAAATAAAAGCTAATTCAGCTTTAAAAAGAATACAAAATAACCATGCAAATACCTAATTCAGAATGAAAACAATAATTTAGAATTAAACTTAATTGCAACGTAAGTGACTGGTTTATTCTTGTTTCAAAGTCGGATTAATGAATTTGCTCTGAGATAATTTCGGTCATTCTGCGCATACTCGTTACCTTAGAATAATTCCTTCTGAATTAAAAAACATCTCAAAGCCATGTCTGCTGGGTAAAAAAGTCAGTTAACACAGTTAGACATTTACAAGTTAAAAGTCATATATCACCAATTCTCTTTGTTCGGTGAGGGCAATGCTGGAAGATACATAAAGCTTTTGAAGCAGCATATGCTGCCTTCCAAGTAACGTCTTTTTCAGGGATGTCCCTGCTAATTTTAGCTAAGACCACGAAAAGCTATGTGATTCACAAGTTACAACAACGTGGCTTCGTAGTAAAAGAAGTTGGTTAAGTTAGTTAAACAGGTCTCACATCCAGAGGCTTGATGAAGCTCCCTTGGATTTGATTCCCAGCCACTGGCCCATTATTTCATGTCAGTTCATGAAAGCAACTAGCAGCAAAAAAAAAAAAAAAAAAGCTCCATAAACAGGTCAGTTGTACGATATTTTACTTTGAACCATTTGAATTTTCTTGCTCAATGCTTTATTGCATACAAGCACTGTCAAAGCAGAATTTCTAGTTATCAAGGTATATTTTTCAACTATTTTTAGAAATAACCCTAATATCTTTCTCTGAGTAATATATTATGGCTCACAATAAAACTGTTAAACGGCTGCATCTGCCTATATGTGCTGACTGCATGAAACATGGTGATTATGACAAAAACTTATGTAACCTACTATATACTTTTACTAGAATGTGTGTATATTAACATTTCTGTGAATTGTGTTGTATTTTTTCCTCCAACTATCAACCAAATTCTTCAACACAGGATTTTTTTTACTTCAGCTATACTCTTGAGAAATATATTGGCATGCCCTTGTTAGCAGTAAATTCCCTAGCCCTCTAGGAGAAAAAGATGTCAAGATGTCCTTTCTCTCTTTTGCTTTCTTTTTCCGTTTCTCGATCTCTGTCACTATGTGTCTGTTGCTCTGTCACTTTTCAGTTTCGTGTGCACTCATATTGACAGCTTGTTTTTCCCCACAAAGTGCTGAGTTTTTGAAAGACTGTCTTATCCCATTTACCATTTAATATTTCAGTGTGAGTGGTTTCGGGGTGTTGTCGCTGCAGGGTCTCCTAAAGGGACTGAGCTTTGTTTGAAAACTTGATATAGAAAAGGATGATATGAAATGGTTTTGCATTTAATATAAAAAAAGTTTTTTTTTGTTTGTTGTTTTAATCATAGATCCAACACAAGGTCATGCTATTAAGAAATTCCCTGTTATTATTCAAGCATGTGTGTGACATTAAAAGCAGCTCTATATTTAACAAACAGCGTGTTATTAACACCTTTCCCCTTTTTTTCACTATAAACAGATACAGTTTGGAATGAAAATGGTGACCAAATCCCCATTATGCATTTATATCTACCTGATGCTTCCTTCCTATAGAACAAAATGTTTGATGATGTTGGCATACCAACAGGGAATGTATGTAGCTGGGTTAAGGTTAGCCCTGAACACGTGAATGTGCTGGATTCACATGTATGTGTTTCAGGCGTCAACAATTTAGTATGTATTATCTATAGATTGTGTGACATCTTGCACGGCCAAGCTGAATTCAGAATTCATTGCTTTACTTTGTGAGCAATTACATCAAATCACTTGATTAATTTTGTGCCCGACAGCATGGCTGATTGACTACGTTTCCAAACATCAAACTCACCCACCACTGAGTGGTGAGCAATCACACCATATAGACATATGAAAGTCATAGTTTATCGTGAAAGAAATTGAATCTAATACAGAACATTTGAAATGAGATGAGTAATATTACTACACCTATTCAACTTTTCTCTCATTTACAGTATGCTTTAAAAACTTTTAAATCTCTGGCATTAAAGCATTAAATCATTTAAAACAACTGAAATGTTGCTAGGGTATAGCGGGCTTGGACAAAGTACCTCTCATTTGCTGTGTGTGTTGCTTTTAACTGTGATTTAGACTTCCCTCCTTGATGTTGAAGCATGAGTAGGGTTTCGCCTACCCTCCCTAAGAGAGCGCTGGAGTAATAACAGCTGTTCAGTCCTGATTAGAGGCACCGTCCTTCCAGAGCCAAGCCCACACATCTCCGTCCTACTTTCTCTTCCCCTCCCCTGCTTCATATTCCCTGCTTCTCATCAATCTTCTGGAGTTATGTTGTAACTAACAAAAAATAAAATCCTATTTAAAAAACTTCTTCTTAACTTCTTAATAAAATCTTAATGATTTTTTAAAAAATGTGCTGTTGACATTGAACAATTTGCATATATTTTAGCTTATAAATCACCAACATCTCTATTTAGACAGTGTGGTGGTCATGCTCTCTTCAGATTCTCGTCTTAAGCATGTTTATGTTGAAACAAAAAAATTCGAATTACATTTAAATCATTTTGTCAGTATGTGAAGATTTGTGTGGGATGCTTGATATGTGTCTTTCAATACACATATTATTATGGGTTACATACAATAAGATAAATACATACAGTAGAATAAACATTCATGTTTTATTATCAGTGGAAAATCTTTCAAGACCCATAAATCACAAGCCCAACTTACTCTGAGTTACTGTCCCAACAATATTCTGTACATAACTCAGCATAAATATCATCTGGATTTAATGTATTAGTTCATGTAACACAAAACTCTGCAATGATCAGACATCACATATGTTACAAGTTATGCATTTGTGTGTGGTGAAACTTCATGGCTGTGTCTCACTCAGCACACTAACACTATCTCTTGCCCTAATGTTAAAGTGTACAGTGTGTTTACACTGATTTTTAGCAAAAAAAAAAAAGTCAGTGCACTGAAAGTACCTATATGCTGCCCTATAATCATCCAAAAATCAAATGTAAAACGATGGACGCTTCATGCACTAAATAGATGCCATCTTGCTGACGTAGCGGAAAAGGGGTTGACCTTCCACCTGTTTACCGGAGCTAAACAATGGCGGCGTTCATAGCGTATTTTATCACGAGTGTCAGTGCTGTTGCCCACTCTGTCTATAATAAATCCAGTTCACTGGAATCCTGCTTGTCCTTCTTGCCTACGTTTGGGTCCACATTCTCCCTGCATTGTAACAGAATGATCCAGCCAAGACAGGACCCAGCAGGAGAGAAAAATTACGTTGTTTGAGTACTGCCGCAGAGAGGCAGAGAAGAACATGCCCAGGTATCTGGATCCAGACCCTGAGCCTTTTGGATGCCCTCCTTCGCGCTCCAGAAGACGGAGACCTTCCCGGCGCCAACAACGTAAGAAAGGAGCCACCATCACCGTTAGCCCAACAAGTGGTGGATACCACCCCCTGGACTGGGCCCAGAGTCTGACTCCGAGTCAGAAGTGGCTTCGCGTTTCTGGGGGTCCAGGCTGGCCATCCGACCAACCCCCTTTTGGTCCACGCCGCCGCCTGCGAGTCAGCCCTGGTCCACTACACTGCCGCTATCCCAGAAGTCCAAGTCCCATCAGGCTCTGCCGCCTCTGACTCCAGCGCACAGTATATAGTCGACGCTGTATACTTTCTCCGAGGGGGTGCCTGGTTGGGACACTCCTCCACCCGTCTCCGAGGGGATCCCAGGATGGGACCTTCCTCTGCTGCCGGTGGTTCCTCTCACCGGGGAGGTCCCAGGTCGGGCTGCTCCTATTCCTGCACATCAGGACTTCCTGAGTCTTCGGCCTCCGGGCTGTCCACAGGATCCCGATCTCCTGTTCCTACGGCCTCACGAGCACGGACTCTGTTCCCTGTGGCCTCTGGGCCTGTTCCCTCCTCCGGGCCCCCTCCTCCCTCCATTGTTTGGTGTTTTGGGGCGTCCACTTGTGGTGGTGGGGTACTGTTAGGATTTTGGGTTAGGTTTTTGGTTTCCTGTTTTATTTCATAGTCTTCCTGTTTTGCCCTGTGTTTTTGCTTCTTGTCTTGTTAATTAGTTTCACCTGGGGATGATTGGTTATTGTGTGCACATGTGTAGTTCAGTTGTGTATATATGTCTGTTGGTTTCTATTTTGTTTGCTGGATCATTAGTTTATCATGAGTGTCAGTGCTGTTGCCCTGTCTGTAATAAGTCCAGTTCACTGGAATCCTGCCTGTCCTCCTTGCCTGCGTTTGGATCCACATCCTCCCTGCATCATAGCACTATATTATTTTATAAAAGTTGCTGTCATTTAGCTGCTTTATTTAAGGACCAGTCTGCTTAAACTTTGTAATAGCGTATTGTCCAAGTTTAATTGACGGATTTTCTGAATTAGTTCATTCTACACAGTTCTCTTCACTTAGAGAAGGAAATGACGACGAATTTACATCTATTAGTCGTGCTTGGTCGTTTGCAACACGTAAAAAACACCTACCCACATTAAAAGACACAGTCTGGACCTGGTTATTTCTAAAGGAATTAATGGTTACTGTAGTGCAGGGGTGTGGGAGTCCAGTCCACGAGGGCCGGTGTCCCTGCAGGTTTTTGTTGTCTCCATGCTCCAACACAGCTGAATGAAATTAATGAAAAGTTTGAC
>JBAMHX010000025.1:10419436-10430630 GCA_037177515.1 Pseudomugil tenellus | reverse complement strand
ATATATACATACATACATATATACAGTTTTACTATCTATATTAAACCATGCCTTCTAAGTCAAAGCAGCTTGACTAAAATTTTGAGAGGGCTATTGAACAATTCATGAGAAATATGAATGCGTTTCATACTCAAATTTTAATTACTCAACTATTCATCTGAATATATAATGTGTGTGTGGTTTGGTTTGTTTTCCTGTGTTATAACAACACTTAACAGTGGATGCCCAAGAGCCCTTCCCACCAGAGATATCCCTTCTTCCTGGCTTTTTGGGCTTTCTGCTTAGCTGTGGCCTCATGCACCTGCTAACATCGTACTGTAAAAGGCAGATGCCTTGTAAGTTTGGAGTTAAGGTGAAAGAGGGTTCTTGCCAGGGATGGAAAAGAACAGGAGAACACAACTTGCCAAAGGGTCTGGCTGGAAAATGTGTGCGTCCTTGTTTGCTTGTGTGAGACAGGTGTTTACTGTACAATTTACAGTAAGACTTTTTAGCTAAAAATGCTTACACGGTTGTGGGTGTGTACGTGTGTGTCCTCAGTCCTTTCCCATGGTTCTGTTCTCTCGCCGATTGTTTGGCTCCATCCTTGGTTGCTGCTCTGCCCTCTTCCCCCATCTCCACGGTGCTGGGCCTTGGCGCACTTCCATGAAACATCCTCACGCTCTCTGGTAACTGAACAACAAGGTTGAGGCTGAACAAATGGAGATCCTGACATGAGAACTTGCAATGAGGTACACTGCCATAACCAAGAGTTTCGACATCCAGGGTCTGCCACAGTTCAGCTTTAAAAGCAATGTTCAGCCCTGAGTAATTTAGATCTGTTGGGTCAGCTAAGGTGGAGCCACCATGTTGCATGTCATGTTTAGGTATACTTGTGTATGAAAACAAGTTGCTCATCATTTTTCATAGTAGCCAGAGTAGTTCCTCTATGTTGAAGTGAATGAATAGCCATGTTAATAGCTAGTGAGAAAATAATGAAGTATTACAAAACTAAAAAAAAGTTAAAGCAGCCAATATAAGGGTTCCTCAGGACCAACAAACAAGACCACTTAACCAGCTGACTCAGGGGTGTCTCAATGCAGTTCTCATCCACAGGCATGTCCTAAGAAGTCTCTGTTTTGTCCTTAGCATATACTTCCTGGACCGTTATTTGGCTGGGACTTTACTGTTATAATATGATTTACACATTTTTGTTTTACTGGAAGTGAATTATCATCCTAATTAATGGGAGTGGGACAGTTTTTTGTGGTAGTTGGCTGCCTGGCGTGCAGTGCATCCTTTCCAGACATGAACACATGTCAAAATCAGGTGCAAATACACTGTGATTCATCCACTTGACTCTGTGCATGCATGTGTGTGAGTGGAATACCAGAATTACATACCTTTACAAGCAGATTTATGTGCAACTGAGCTGGATTTAATTTAGTGGTGCTTAACTGTTTATTATACATTACTGTATCATTAAAATAAACAGTAATGCCAGTTAATTCAACTGATTCCAAAAGTCTAGATGGAGCCTCTATTAAACATGCAGTATATTTTACATATTTCTATGGAGCGATTGTCATCCTGCCACAATCTATTAACTATAATTAGCCAGAAGCCTAATGATAAGTTGGGTTACATGTTTTTGTATGCTTTTCCTGTTATTTTTTAATAATACACGGGTCTCAAACGTTAAGATACATAAAGTGAAGAAAAGCAGTTACAACATAGTCAAATCAAGTATTCAGGCTAACACATTATACCACAACCAAAATCACAAAGAAATGCCCTTTGGAGAGTTGTCTAAGTCGGGTTACCTGCTCTCCTTGACAGCCACAACACACAGCAAGAGCATTTGAACAGCAAGTTTGTTTGTTTCAGTCCTTGTTGTGCCTTGTTATTTTGGGTGCTTCGATCTAGCCATGGCAGCCAGGTCCGCAAACAACACTCGAACCTAGAGCAAGCCAAGTTCACATTTCTGTCAGCTTACACCTCAGTACACCTCTTTTTTTTCTCAGTTCACACTTTCATTCAAGATGTCACTTGCAGGACTGCACTCTTTCACTAGTCACAACTGAACTTCACAAATGCCAGAACTAAGTGACAGGAATGCTGTTTTTGGTTTGGTAAAAAGAAAATAATAAAGTTAGGCAACACTGAACATCTTTGTTACGCTGAATTAATACAACCCCAGTTGATTTAGCAATTTAGCTGCATTACTTTTGGACTGTTTGTCAGAGTCATTAACCGATGACGCTGAACGTAATGGGCAATGATTGTTTGGTATCTTTGTCTATGCCTTTACATCTTCTGTCTTGCAGTTATGAATGATTTGTAGTGCCAAAAGTAAGCGTTTCATGTTTTTGTGTCCCGTGGTAACAAAACATCATCTAGCCAAAACAATAATGCCTGCAGTTTGAATACAACGTAGAATAAGTTAAAAGCAAAACGTGCAAAAATATATTTTGTTGCTTTTTTAAAAAAAAACAAACAAAACAAAAACAAAGGAATGATGAAACAGGCCTGATTATTGATTTATTTTCAAATGACCTCATATTCTGGTTTCTATTCCATGTCCCAGCATGCCTTTCAGGACTCATTGTGAGGCGACTCAACATTTAGCATGTGTGTGGCCTCATCGGCACAAAGACCCTTTGATTTCTGCTTAGTGTGTATCAACAGGCCACTGTAGTCTTTGACCTGGTGTAAGTCTCTACATTTGTGTCACAACCATCTTTTCTGAACAAAGGGGCAGTTTGTTCAGATGATAAATTGGTGCATTTTTCTTCTTTGACTTTTGTTACTTCTTTACGTTTTGTCAACGACCTGGTGCTGAATAAATACTTTAAAAGGTGCTACCACAGTGGACTGCAGTGTCCACATATTGGCTCTCTGAGAGCATAGCCTTCCGGTCAACTGAGAAAGCCTGCACCTCACAAACTTGCAGTCTCAGAATGCTCTGCGGCCAGCACCTCGGATCCTCACAGTTTACAGCAGAAACTCTCAATGGTGCCACTTGATTTTTCCAATCTGCACAAACCAACAGTTATTTCACTGCTCAAACAATGTTTATTCTACTGGGTTCAACATAGAGAATGTGCTCATTTTGATATGATTCAGTCTGCACTAGGATTTTTTTTCTTTCTTAGATAGAATGAAAGCAGCAGATGACTAAATGCATCTCTTAGCAAAGACACAGGAGCACAAATGTTCTTCTGCTACTTGAAGTTGAGTAAAAAAAAATATATATATATAGAACGTGGTTGCTGTGTTGTAAATTCCTGTCATCTATATGTCTTTAACCTGTGTGTATCTATTTTTGTTGTTACTGTAAAACTGGCTGTAATATTTTGTTAAAAAACGGATTTGGTATTCCAACAAAGCAACTTGTTATATTAATTGATGCTGATTCTCAGAATTGTTATTGAAGGTGTTGGGAAATAATGCTTTGTTTATATTCAATCAACTTATAAATTGTGTTAGCTTGTTGGTGTATTTCACAAATCTATCAGGATACTCCCTTGGCTATATGATTTATCAGGGGTACTCCACAGTCGGCATACTATTAGTAATCAAATTTGCTACTAAATGTAGCTTCTCTATCAAAGTGGACTCATCCAACCAATGTTGTTACTGAGAACGTGTAAGGAAGGATTTCTTTGTTGTTGTTAAATATAAAATGTAAGTAAATTGTTTAAAGGAATCCCCATTCTTTAAAAAAGGAGAGAAAAAAAAAAGAAAAACTGATGTCCAGTGTTGTACTTACACCCGATTTTGGGAACAATATGAATATTATTAATAACATACGGTGCTAAAGTTCTTTTTGTATGTTTTGGTTTTTAGATGGAAAGAGAAATATTATGCTGAAAATGTAATGTTAAGCCTTACTGTAGATTCATATATCAGACTGTTCATCCCAAAAGAAAAAAATAAATATAGTATTTGAAAGTGCATCACTGCTAGTGCATTTAATTTATGTCCTAAATGAAAGTGACAAGTGATATCTTTCGTTTCCCACTTGATTCTGCAAATGCAGGGTGGGAAATATTTAAGCATTAAATGAAAAATGCATTTCCTGTAGATTATATTTGTTCAAAAAGTCCATAATCAGTGCAGATCTAAGCATGAGTGTGTTTTCACCACTAGTGTAGTGTGTTCATATTTGAGAGCAAGTAACAATACAATAAAAGAATATATAAGAATTCTTAAATTATTTTTTAGTCTTGGTTTGTCCAAAATGTTGAATCAGGAGATTAGAAAGACACAATGTTGGAAACAATCCCTTCTGAAGTTTATTACTAATAATGATTTTTCATAGCCACATGCTCATTGCAGGATGCATGTGCTTCTCACATGAATTGGCTATAAGAGACTGGATTAATTTATTTATTGTATATTTCCACAGTTAGATCATTTTCATGTACATAAGGTTTAAATTTCTTCTCCAGTTAAGACGGGTATAAACAATGTGTACCCTCACATAGGTGAGATAAAAGAATGTTTTTTTTTTTTTTTTTTTTTTACTTTTGACTGATTTCTGAGCATCACCTAATGCATACGTGTAAACTTAACTATTAAAAGAGGGTAATGATTTGTACATATTATGTTTTCATGATTCCCTATTCTTGGTTTTTAAAATCAACTATTTTCATTAGAGCTGCCTGTAGCACACTTGCAATGCGGACTGTACTCCGAGCTGCGCGGTGTAATCACAGCAGCAGCCGCCTGTTTTGGTTTGTGCAAAGCAAAGCATGCTGGATCGGAGTTTAACGCCCAAAATGGCGGCACGGTTGAAAAGTTTTGGCTGTTTTGTTCGAGTTTATTTTAAAAGCAAAGCGTTTCCTTGATTGTTTTAAATGCTAATAAACGCCTGGATCCTAACGTTTGCGGATGGTAGACATATTTTTCAACTGTAACGGCACGATGTAAGAATTAGGATGGCGTTTGCTATCAGGTCAAAAATGAGCATCTCTTTACAAATGCTATGCTACGGTAAAATAGCTTAGCAAGCTAACTGCGGTTAGATTGGTGCTTCGCTGAATGCTTTGGTGGAAACATCTGGTCACACCTGGATCTCCAAGCTGAAGTGAATATGAAGAAGACAACCTTTACTTAGAAATGGAGGATGATGTGAAAAAAGTTAAAAAGGTGAGTAGAATTATAGACACACTTTTCAACCAAGTTAGTTGTATGCTAACTTTGTTTTAGCTAGAGTCGGCTAAGTTAGCTGTTAGCCGATTAAGTTAAATGAACAACTAAAAGTTTAGTGTCAGCTTGCTGACTACTAGACTCTGGAATAACATTTACACCAGAACGCTATAGAGAAGAATCTCTTGTTTAATCGCACTTATACTATGAAACGTGTTATTATACGATAAAGACAACGTTTAAGAATAAAATAAAAACTCCGTAGTGTTTCAAGTTAAGTTGGACTCGTTAGCCTTTCAAGTCAGAACTACGCTTAGCTTCTGGGTGAATTATATCCTTTATTCTTCTGGTCATATAAACACAACACGTTTAGCACTTTTTGTTCTGTAGTAAGCATTTAATGCATTTTTGAAAACAATCGGCTATTAGGTCGTATGTATAATCATGTTATTATTATATGCAATGCAGATTCAGGAAAGGTCGGTATATCATCGCATAAAGTAAGGAAGGCAAGCTCAGGTTTTCCATTGTGATAAGTCGTTGTTTTGACAGGCCTATAAGTCCCAATGTGTCTACCATCAGCTGTCAGAGACAAAGGTCATCAGTGTTAGTCCTGCAGATCTTGGCTGCTTCAACCATCCTGTCTCCTATCAAGAAGGAGCAAAGCAGCAAATACCTCGCATTGATTCCCGTCTTATGTGGACACAAGTAGATATAATAACTTTTTAATACACTGGGGACATTTCTTCTGTTTCCTAGCGGACTGAAAAGAAAACGGTGGCTGAACACAAGCTCACAATCTGGGCAGCAGTATAAATAAAATAATCAATTTAAATTAATATTAGTTCTAGTGACAATTGTTTTAATTTTGTAAAGGAGAAAAATGTTTCTGCCTTTGCTTAAAGGGGAGTTTGGACTGAGATGTTTTGATAGCTTCAAAAGTTTTCATTGACATGCAAATATTTAATTAATTGCAGCCACAAATAGGACTTTCCTTAATATAAGATACAAACAATTTAAAGTTTTTGAAACAGTAAATATAAGCGTATAATTTTGTAAATAATTAATATTGTTGATAAAGTGCTTGGATATAGATTTTCAGCATTATTTTGTTTGCTTTTTTTTTTTTTTTGATAATGTATAATGCAGTTTCTGTTTGTACCACATGGTGTTGATAGTGGATACCATTTCACACGGATGTTTCTATAACCGGAGTGGAAACCCACAATATAATGTGGAGTGTTATTTTCAATTGAATAATATGAATTTATTTATAGATTATTCCTTCTTGCCAGGAAACTTGAAGCTTGGCGTGAAATAAATATGTTGGAGGTGGAAGGTCATTAATATGTTATGCATATGTGATAGCAGGAAAAAAAACAGATGGTCTTTACTTACATGTACCTTCTGTTTATTCTGCTAGAACATATTAAAACAACATAAATGCACCATAAAAGCTAACAACCAGTCATTATTGTTAGCCAGGAAACAAAGAATGTTTACTTTCTCTTTAAATTACATTTTTATCTTTTGGAAAAGATGAAGATGGCGATATTATTAGTTAAAATAATAAGATTAAAGGAAATAGATAATTTATTATCAGCCTGCTGCAGAATTAGTTTGAAGAAAACTAGATGTTTCTGTGGTGTTTTCCTAGTTTGGATCGTCTTACAGCTGGTATGTGTTGTCTTGTATTGTTCTCAAGGGTGAGGAATTGAATGTTTCCTGCACCCACTGTCAGTCTAGCAGTAACAGTCCAAAGGATATATACATTTATCTCACTTAGGCTTTATTTGAAGAAGAACTTCATCTTCAGGCTTGGGGTCAGCTGTGGCAGCCTTTGTCTCACATTTCACTATCAGAAGGTCTCGTCTTCATTTTATGGTGTACTGTTAAATAATGCACCTGTCCTAAAATCTGATCAAATGTCAGTGCATCAGACAGGAATCCAATTATAGATCCAGTGCAAAAGTAGATCACTTTTCTTGCTCATAATTGTGTTTTTTTAATTATATGTCTTGCTTTCAACCAAGACATTAAGTGTCGATACAGGTTAAAAAGTAATAATATCATACTCTGAATTAATACTACTGCAAATATGTATATGTAACACTGACCTTTTGATAAGTTGACTGATTCATGTTGGATTAAATCACATTGTTTTATCTTGACTCGCCATATAAACAGTACTATAAATGTGACCGCTATGGTTAGTTATGCAGAATACACACACTTTCTGTGGTTTAGCACCGTTCAGTAAACTCTCTAAGTTGCAAAGTCCTGAGAGAACAATAGAAAGAAGTTATGATAAAACTTTATCATGTTGAATGAAAGTGAAGCACAACATTTGCAATTCTTTCAGTCGGAAGCATCTAGCAGGCATTTCTTTACAGGATGAGATGTCTGAAGAGTAGTCTCACAATACTCAAAGCACGTGTCATCACAGGAAGTTGTGGCCACTTCTTTTCCTGTTCTTGTGTTTGAGTATAAAGTCAGACACTTCCCTTCCTATCTTTGGGGGGTCACACCCCTCACATACACAGCTTGGGTTTAATCTTGTTTGTCTCTCGGCACTCGGCATCTGTCAGAGCGCACGCGAAGAGACAACAGGTGTTAGTTTACTTGCTGTCGCAGCATCTGTGGTCAGGCCGTGAGCTTGCCTCGTGTAAGGGGTCATGGAGAACGAGGTACACTTTTAACTATCTTTTACCACTGAGTCAGTACTTAACATGCAACTATGTGCATTTATGCAGTTTCTGATCTTTGATTGCAGTGGATGAGCTAATAAGATTTAAGAGTTTTAATAATTTACTTTACAGATGCTGTTCATGGTTAAGCTATCAAGATAACTGTTTTACCTTCCACAACTCAGCTTACATTTGCTTAATGTTGCTTTTTGTTATTTAAACCAGACTTCTTGTGCAGTTTGGAGGTTTGTAGTTCTCCGCCTACCTACTCAGAAAAGGGAGGCATAAACACAGATGCTACAACCCTTTTGCTACTTATGGGAGATGACACAAAAAGCTGCTGATATATGCGTCCTTAGCTTTTACAGCAGTGTGTTCTTGGTATAAATCTATAGACGTGCTGTTGCAGAGAATAAAGTATTGTTAGTGGTTGCGTTAGTGTTAGTTAGTTGGTTACGTGAAGAGAAGAGCATGTATGTAGGAGGTGCCAGATTAGCACTTAGCTTTCACATTACCAGATAGACATCCACTATGGTATTAAACTTCTCTCTGCTCTTTCTGTCTGTACTCAACAGGCTGGTATTGTGTCTCCGTTCAAACGAGTCTTCCTGAAAGGAGAGAAGGGGAGGGATAAGAAAGCCCAGGAGAAGGCCACAGAGCGCAGGGCCCTACACACCTTCTCTCTTTCTCAGCCTGACCATCGCATCGACCCTGACATCCTACTTAATGACTACATTGAGAAGGAAGTCAAAGTGAGTTTTAGTAGCACAGAAGTAAAGCTCCTGCTAATATTTTCTATTTTTTTCATACTTGTTGGCTTTTGAAAAGTTCAAGCAAATGGCTATTTTGACTGACATTTCTATCAATTCTATCAACTTATGTTGTTAGATTTCATACTTTCTCCATCGGCCAAGAAATCTATATGTAGTGAGGATAAATTATATTTTGTCATTTAATTAATTACTTTGTTTTCCATACCACTAAATCCAATTCAGGGTCATGGGTAGATAGAGCCTATCCCAGCAATTATTAGGCAAGAAGTAGGGTACATCTTGGACAGGACACCAGTCCATCACAGGGCCAATAAATGATCTTGATCTCACAAATTTTTAAGCTAGGGATGCAACAGACTCGGTAAAATAGCGTTGGGTCCACTGTGCATGCAACAATCCTCACTTCTGTGCTGTAGGCTTTCAGGTTTGCGACAGATTTTGTGCTGGTGCTTTATTGATTTACAGGCCAATGTCCAATCACAGCTCTTTTCCCCCTCCCCTAATAGCTAAAGCAGGATTAAAAGAAAGAAATTTAAAGGTGCTCCAGCTTCGTGCAGCTCTTTAGTGTAACATAATTTCTTTTTCTTTTTATTTTAGCTACGAGAGAGTAAAAACAGTTTAAGGAAGTTTCACTCCCAGCAAACATGTATTGAAACATGTCCCATTTACACAAAAACCCCCCTGCAGTATATCCACGCATCTTCATCTTAAGCATCCAGGTATAAAACTTCCTGAACACAGGACAGTCAAATAATCTGAACAGACAGCAGTAAAAACGCAGCTCTATGAAAGTCCTGCGGGGCCTCTTTAGATCAGATTTTATATAATTTTTTTATACAAGTGGTCAAAGAAGAAGAAAGTGTTACATGTTGTTTAGTATAACTTAACTTAAGCATTTAATCTTAACTCCCTTGCGCTCACTCTAGTTATCTTTTAGATTCTACATGGACTTAAATGTAACTCATTCTTAAATATATATCCTGTTTAGTATTTGGGGCAGCTGACGTCAGTTCCTGAATACTTGAATCCATCAAGTAGGACAGAAGTCTTGCAGCTCATTGACAACGCAAGGGTGAGTATAACAGTTTAACTGATTATCAGTATCGAGTTCTGTCCTTCACTTGATTTTGTTTAGTTACTATAAACTTATAGGATGCTTATTAATGTACAGCTAAGCTTTAGATAACAGAAAATGTTAATATTTTAGTTGTTGATAAATGGCCTAATTTAATCCTGTCTTATTGTTTAGAAGTCCCATCAGTTGGCAGGCCAACTGACACCAGAGCAGGATGCAGTGGTGAGCTTGTCAGCATACAACATCAAGCTTGTATGGCGGGATGGCGAGGACATCATCCTGAGAGTGCCCATTCATGATATTGCTGCTGTCTCTTACATCAGGGATGATTCGTTGCACCTTGTGGTGTTAAAAACAGGTAAAAATGAATCTAATTTAGTTCAAATTAAATATTACTTCAATATAATAAACAGAATAAACATCAGTGCAAGTTTAGCTTGTTCCAAGGACACATAAGTATTTATAAGGAATCTGCAAACATATGAAATATTAACTAGTTCAAATCTCAAAGCATATTTAACATGTTTAACAGGATGTAATGACATGGCTTTGTTTTGGCTTAGGCAATTCTTTGCAAAGAACAACCACTTTGCTTGTTGCAGGATGAATACACTGAGTACCATAACCAGACCTGAGTTTTCTTCACAGTGCTAATATATTAATAGCCACCTCATTATATTTGACAAGTCACTCACATGACATTTATCAAACCGTTAGATCTCTTACTACATGGCTGCATTTAGCACCTCTTTCTTACATATGCACATAACAACGGCCTTCTCTACTCTTAATACACCAATCAGATCAATGCACAAAAATGCACCAACTAGATTTGCAAAGTTTCTAAATATTTTCAAACCAGTTTCCTATTTTATTCACCTATTCCCATCCAAAAATGGTAAAGATTTTGCTATTTTTTTTTTTAACAAAACCAAGTTTGCCAGAAAGCACCCAAAGTAACCCATCCATCGCTGACAACCTACAGCTGACCACAACAAATGCAAGCTGATTTTTCAGGAAAAAGTCCAGGATGATAATTTAAAATCTTATCCTTAATTGTTGATCTTTATTGCATCGAGTAGTCATGGATCAGTCTGTCATTTGTAAGTAACACATAACATTCTGCATATATCCCCATTGTGTTGTATGTTTCATGTCCTGCATTGTTTGAGAGAAATAAATAGGAAATGAGTGTTAATTTTTCCCCATTCGTTTGTTTTTCAGCCCAGGACTCTGGAGGTTCCCCCTGTCCCAGCTCATGTCCTGATCTCAACAAGTCCCAGACTCTGAGCTCCCTGTCAGGGAGTGGAGCTGTGCTTGTCGAGGTTTGCTGTCTGCTTGTGCTTGCGGTTGATAATAAGGTAATGTTTTGCACATGAGACCAAGTACAAGCATGCCTGTAGGAGTTAAAGTGAATTGTACAAGGCACTAATCAGACTGCTGAAGGAATAATTTAAGGCTGTTACATACTCCACGAGAAGCGAGAAATTTGTTCTTGTTCTCGGGGCTCCGAGAAGAAAATGACGTCA
>JBAMHX010000025.1:10393044-10404880 GCA_037177515.1 Pseudomugil tenellus | reverse complement strand
CCCCCTAATGGTCACCGTTTAAACTGCAATACTTGTGAAGTCACTGTAATATATGGTAGGTATACGCCTCTAAATCATTAACTGCAGCATAATTTACTTACATTAGCTCAACAAATTCAGGTTATTTTTGTTAATTATGACACAGTAATACACAGACACAGGAAAATGTTTGATGGAATTCAGTTTGATGTTTTCTCAGTTATTTAAATACAACAAATCAGAATGGACTGAGCCTCTACATATATATAAATAAACAAGTTTTAATGCAGACACTTTTGATGAGGGACACTAAGTTTATTAGCAAATGACAAATTACAACCTGCAAATGGCTTGATGAACTTGTAAGTCAGACATTTATATGTAACATAGCAACATCTCTAAACAGAGAAACCTGCAGCTTATTTAATCATTTCTGTTTTATTAAAACAATAAATCCATTTAAAATGGAGGAAACTGATGGAATGATGGTATGAATCTATGTAAATGTATTATTTTAAGCCATTTTAATATGATGAAATGGAAAGTCCATCGCATCTAGTTGCGAATACCTGTAATGTAGAAAGCGCTCAAAAATTGTTTAACTTCCTTGAGATTTTTTGCATTTTGTGTAAATGTGGTATTACTAAAATAAAGAAATACATAAAAAATTTACCTTAATTTTACGTTCTGCCTCATAGCTCCGCGTTTTCTCCTCTTCTACTTTGCGGCTTAGCTCATCTCTGGCTCCTAATTCTTGCTGGTCGACTAGCTTCTTCAGACGCATAATGGTCACTTGGCTTCTTCGCAACTGTTCCTCGCTTTCCTTTAACCGCCGCTCAGCTGCCCTCTCCCGTTCTTGTGTGCGTCTTAGTCTCTCTCGCAGCACATGGATCTCATTCGAGTGCCGCGACAACAGCTGGGATATCTCACTCTCTGTGTCGTCGTAACGCTGCAGAGCTTTCTCTTGACGCACTTGAAGCTGCATCATGAAAAAGATTTTTATAAAGTCTTATAAGTCTTAAAAGTATGAATAATTCAAGAAGATTGTAATGTAAAGGATTATGATTATTTTTTTCTACCAAGTGAATGCTTATGCGATCATTCTCATTCTGCATTAAACATCAGAAATGTGTACTACAACATAAACGCAAACTTTCTGGAGCCATGGCCCTCGACATAGCATGGGTTGGCGTTTGCAAACCCCACACGATGACTGATTAATTGTGTCATATATCAAATGTATACATATCATCCTCTAAATAAAAGACTTGAAAATTCTCTAAATTTTCAGAAATCAGGGGAATAAAGTGGTTTTTAGTGGATTTAGTTGACTGCTGAGACCAGACATCTCCATATCCAAAATTAGCTTGTCTTTTCAAGATGATGGCAAACTCAGATTTTCAATGTGAGAATTATATTGACAGCCCTCGTAAAAACTCATAATGTATTTAATAAATGTAGGCTATACACTCTTTACACATCTCCGGTGACCCCTGGACTGATCTTGTGACCCCCATGTGGTCCTGACCTCCAACCTTACAACCATTGCTTTAGTGAAGACTCAAAACTACCCCAACAAAGAGAGTTGCACCTACTTGTTTAAGAATTCGATTTTCCTTCCGGAGTTCATCAGTGCGCTGTTGCACTTCTGCAAGAGCATTGCGCAGTTCATTGATCTTTAACAGACGAGCTGAAAGCATCCGCTTGGTCACCAGATCCAGGTCTTTAGGTGGTGTGGACTCTTTGCTTTGTGACCGCACTCCCCTGCGATGCTGCTGGGTCAATGAAAGGCCACCAGGTCGCTGTAAGCGAGGCACTCCCCAGCGCCCAACACCACCTGCAAAGACAATAATATGTTTCTTTTATTGGGACAAATTGCTTTTAAACATCTCCTGAAATAAGTATGAGAATGTTGAAACTAGCCTAACACTGCCACCATCTGGCCATTTGTAGTAATTACAACTAAGGTTTGAGTTTCACTCATTTATCAAACTGTACGTGATCACATTTACATTTTACGTACCTAATTTATGAAGAGGGCTTTTAGGAATCCTCTTTGAACGGACCCCTTTTTGTGGGGTAGGTGATGGAGACAGGGATCGAGAGAAAGGAGAGAGCGAGCGTTCTGAAGGTGTTTCCTGCTCATATTCTTCAGAGTAAAAGGAACCATCACTTCTTCTGCCCTCTCTGTCTGATATCTGGTCCCTGTCTGGATCTGAATGCCATGTTCTTCCTTTTGATCTACTCTTCACACTGCCCTCTATCTCATCCTCATTGTAAATCTTGTCTCCAGAGTCTTTTTTGTGCTTCTGCATGGATGATGCTCGAGAACCTTTCTTTGTACTGCGATAGGACTGGCGACTAATATTGCGATTGTCTTCAAGCAGGTCAGGTGTATTTTCAGGTTCCATGTTGTCAGTATAAGAAGGTGTACTAAATGTAAAAAACAAACAAAACATACTTTAAACAGCATCATTGTTTCCTCTCATAGTTTAACAGTAGCAAAACCATAGAAGCAAAGGATGGACTAGAAATACCAGACTAGCATTTAAAAACCTCTTGGTAAAATGACCTCAACATTCATGCTATGCAACCAGAACAAATTTATTATTATTTATTTACAGCTGTAAGTAGAAGGCAAACCACCTAGTTTCTCTCTCTCTCTCTCTGGTTTATATTACGCATCTGGTCACTAAGCAACATCATAGATGAGGTGGATCTTTCCATAAGACTAAATTAAGCATGATATCGCTAATCCACACTAATGCTTCTGCAGGGATCACATTGCCTCTAGTTGCCTTGATGACTTATCAAAGAACCAAACTATAATTTCTGGCTACAATAATTTGCTGAAGCAAAATAACACGCAAATAGAACAAGTATGTGTCTTTTGGCGTTGCTAGTGACGATTCTACTAAAAGCTATCATAACATGTATTACATATTTTATTCTAATTGGTATAATGATAATTACAAAGATATTTTTCCATCACTGAAATAAGCCTAGAGAAGATTCAAAACATACCGTAAAAGGTGTAAGCTCCTTACTAATTACATTGTTTGACTTTTAGTGACGACACTTATGGGTAGAGGCATATTTATATCTCCAGGGTGTACTACTGCTGATTGGGCTGTTTATTGTTAAGTCACTCTTGTTAAAGAGATGTAATATATCCAGTATAACACTTAGTTAAAGGAAATAAATGTTGATGAAGTATTAGGGTCATGCAGTCATCTGGCCTCTCATAAACCCTGGCAAGAGCAAAATGACTCGATGGGCAAGTATTTGTAGCAACATCATAAATGGAAAATACTGGCTTAATACTGTATCTGTTAACAAACCAGCTTTTCAGAGCAATTTGAAAGGCTTATATAAAGCTTTGATGAATTATAATTTTATTAGCTGCATGAATCGTTTCCTCTTTAATGGCAAGAATAATGAAAACACTAAAAGACCTTTTTTATAGCCTTTTCATTCAAATACTCAATGTTTTAAAATAAATTCCTCATAAAGTAACCTTGATTGTTGTAACTGAAATAGTTAATTGTGCAAAAAATACCATGCCAAACTATTTTCTAGAAAATTATTATGCTTAAAGATAAATATTGACACTCATCACATATATTATACACAAATGATCTCCGTTGTCTTCATGTCGCGTGGCCCTTTCTGAATAACAAGTCGTATATCTATCACAACATTCATAACATTGCAAATATTTTTGTGAAAATATATGCAATCTATCTCAAGCTATGTGAATACAAGCATTTAAACACTAGCAAACGACAGCGGAAGGTAAGTGTTTAACGATACAACCTGTGTTTATGTAGGCCTTGTGCGTTTGACAGAAGCAGCTTTGTTGTCAGACTGCCTACCAAACAGCGACAACATGTACTGCCTGAAGATACTTCAACATCTATGTCTCTCTCCTAGTATATATGTAGCTGATAAAAGTTTTACATAGGCAAAAACTAAAACGGGTACAAAAAGAGCTAAAAAATATCAGCAGTGTCCACAGATGAACCACACATAGCTAATTGAACAGGAGCTATTAGTGCTAACATGGCCAAAAACAGGACATGCAACAAGTGTTCTGTGGATCGTCACCACCGCCGAGATTATGTTAGTACCATCCTTTCTTTTTCTTCGTTTTCGTACATTTAGCTAATTTTCATGTTTCACAAAACTTCTTACCACTTACCAGCTTCTTGCAGACTCAATTAGCTAACGTAAGACGCATTCCTTGGTCAAGCTAGCTCGAACTTTAGCTGACTTAGCTGTCTTTAAATATATAAGAAGGCTTAACCGTCCGCCCTTTTTAGAAACAAAGACCATTACTATCGTTTTAATGGGTGGTATTCTGCGATTATCCGCTGTGAAAGAAAAAAGTGCCACCGATATTAACCCGTTTCTTGCTATCCACGCCTTTTAGTTTGCTTCAGTGTAGCGCCTGACGCCCTACCATGGCAACCGCAGGATTTCCTGCAATACCACTAAACCACCAGTGTGGCGCTGTTCACCTTCTTGAAAACGTGTCTGTTGTCAAACCTAAAATAGCAATTTAGTCAGTTATCTAACATTAACAATGTATTGATAGCAACTTGTTCCATACATTTACTGGCTACATATGTCAATGCAAAACATATCACCCATGACATTTTAGTGATCAATTTTAAATCATTAATTGATGCCATTGCTGACAAATTGTAAAGGGACAAACTTTGTCGTTTTATTTCCAGATTTTCTATTGTAAAGCTCATACTTATAACACAGAAGGAGCAATTGCATTTCATACTCTTTATTTCTTCCAAAAACAAAATCCAAAATAGTGTCTCTAATCACGTCCAGCCATTCATAGTGCAGTGCTCACTAACTTTCTGTGAAGTGATAAACAGCAAAAAGCTACTTTGACTCAGACAAACCATACAGAACTTTGTTTAGACTCTAAAAATGTAGTATCCTTATGTGTCAAATGAGTGTATACAACTATAACACCGGAAGTAGTGGGCTTTCCATAATAAATGAATAATGCTTGATTAAAAAAAAAAATCAAGTTGGTGTTTATGTAACATCATCGTATGCTCACAGATGTGCTACAGATTTTTGTAAATCCCAAATAAAAAAAAAAAATTTTGAACTTCAATAATATTATGATTAATTTATCTATAACAAACATGACTTTGATTAATAATAATAATAATGATGATGATTAAAAAATAATATTTTTGTCCTTTTTTTTTTTTTTTTTTTTACTTTTGAGCATGTTTTTGAAGCAAACTGTGTCGTCATTTTGTTTTGAAGGTTATCCCGGAAGTTAATGCTGAGTGTGACATGTATTTTTGTAAATAGAATCGTTTGCTGTCACTCGTCACAAGCGCACGTTGTGTTGTAATAATGGCTCAGTTTAAATGGAGCCACCTGTGTTCGGTCATGTAGAGCACATTCGTATATTATCAATTTATTTTAGTCATTTTTACCATTTTCGGGGAAATCAACGCGGACTGCATTTAGGAAACTGTCGGCGGACATTAATTTGGGATTAAAATGGTCATAAAGGTTTACATCGCCTCCTCCAGTGGCTCTGTCGCGGTAAGTGCAAAACGTGCCTTCAAACTTACTGACATGTGCTTTGGATGCGTGAATTCAAATATATCAATAAATCCTAGTCTGTATCAACCGAATTTATGTAACCAAACTACGAGGCGCGCGTGCTGGAGCTCCTGCAATACCGAGCTGTGTCATTTATGAGCAGGTGACTTTATTACAAGGCGATAAAAATATATGAAATTATTTTCGTTTTGTTGGAATTGTATAATAGACTTGCTGTGTTAGCAGCGTCGTTTCAGCATACTATATAATTTTGTGGAACTTTTGAGGAGGTAAAAACAGTCAGGGGAGGGGTAATTGGGGGGGGGGGGTGGATCTGGGTCTTGGGGTTTTAGTAGCTTGTATATGCACAGAAATACGTTAGTAAGTTAGGAACTAGGAGTTAGGCTATTTATCTTCCATAGAAATAAGTTATTCCAATAAAGACCTGATTTTGTCCTGTCAGGGTTTAGTTTTTGTTTTTCAACTGTCATTAGAAATAATAATAATAAAAATGACAATACAGCTGCGTTTTCCTTTTTAAACTGCAATAACCTCATTCTCATTGAATATCAGTGAGTCATGCTTTTGCAATCTTCTTCCCGGAACATCTGTATGAGGTGTCCCTTTTAAGTCGATCATTCCAATCATATACTAATTATTTTATAATTATGTATGTGTATATATAATATATACTAAACAATTGATAAAACTATTTTGGAACAGACATTACGGGTCCTTCAGTGATTACAATTTCTTGAATGCTAGTTCCTCAAAGCACCTCTTTACTTTTTTGTCCTTAATCACAGAGTTGGGAACATAGGCCGGCAGCTGAGTTTAAAAAATATTTCATACCCTCATTCTGGGATCCAGAACACCGATCCCTGTTTTTCCTCACCTCTCTTGAGATTGAAAACTGGCAAATATGAGTCGGTATCGTAATTGAGAATAAAAATATGCTGCAAGATGCAGCTCTTGTCCTTTTGAAGCCTCTTGGCAGGCAGCTGGCACATACCTTTGAGAAATCCCAGCTGATAGGAGTCTGAGTCAAAAATCTTCAACAACACTTTTGCATGAAGATTTAAAGGATTAGGTAATGGCAGAAATGAGTAATATATTTACTTTATCTTGCTTGGTCTCTAGAAAGGGGCCTCATTAATCTACAAGTGTTTACAAAGGGGTTATTTTTAACCCTATGACACAAGCATTCAAAACACACTGACCGTCCATTTTTCTTAACACACAAAAACCACAGTTGTACTTGCTTAAATAAGTCTAGTTGGGTCAGTTATGTGAGTGCCAAGCTCATGTGAATGTAATTCCCAGTTAATGGTTAGAAATGAGCTATGAGTGAATTAAATAAAGAGGGAAATGTGAGAAAGCATCCTTTGTTGGATTTTAAAGTGAAACGTTTGGATGTGATGTTAAGATTGAGATAAGCGGAGAAAATGCACGAACCATCCAGGAATATCAAATGTAGATTAATAAGTGACCGAAGTGTGGCCCCATTAAAAACATAAGCATACACATTAGATGATTAGTGGGGCGGAAATGATCAGCACAGAATGGATGAGATGCAAATGAGGTTTCCCCCCCCACCGTCCACACCCCCACACTTCATTAAATGGATGTGTCATATTGAGTCTCATCAAAATGTACATTTTTTTAATTCCTCTCATGAATGAAGGTTTTATACTCATCATGACTGACATATTCTTCATATCTGACCTATCAAATGGTGAAATAATAACCAGAGAACATAACGCCTCTCATGACAAAGGATGCATTGTTCCAGTAAGAAAATGTTTAGGAAACGTGGGAAAATGCACTGATTATTAATTACAGTACCAGTAATTACATTTTTTTTCTGATTTCAACTCTCCAGGCTGTTTTTGTTTTCAGAATAGCTGTAAATTGTTTGTTTATTTCTGGAACTTCTCTATATTCTTCTTTTGCTCCATCTGTGATCAAAACATTAATGCTCTGTTAAAGTTTAGCTAACCCACACATAAGAGAAACTGCCCTCAAACAATGTTGTGCTCTTAAATACTGCAGTTTTGAAAGATTGTGTTGTATATGCACAGAAAGAGATTCACCAAATCTTAACTTCTCCTTCTGTTTGACATATTTTCGCTCTCACTCAGGACGCGCACCTGGATCAAACAGCCTTCCTTGCAACACAGAGCACGACATTTATAAGAGCATGTCATTTATACTTTGCTTGAAAATTATAGTCCTCTAATGCAAAGCGTGTGGAGTTTTAGGCTTTTGTTAACACAGAACCTTTTTTATTTAATAAGAAAACAGTGCTTAGGCATAATTTAACGTGTGAGTTTCAACGGTTTGAATGAAGCTGTTTCCACGGCCACACAGAGACTTTTAGCTTTGAGACAACAGACTGCAGGTTCATTCAGCTTTGCATCTAAAATGAACTACCCCGAACAATCCCTCTCTGTCTTTTACCCAGAACAATGGCATCATTGTGCTTCTAATGGTTCCAAATTAATGTTCACACATGACGTGTGTAAGGCAAGTTTATTAGTATAGCACCTTTTATGTACGCAAAAGTTCAAACATCAAAAGCATTACAGATGTTTTAAAAAAAGGAAATTCAAACAGCAAAAATCATAATAAAATCATAAATTAACTTAAAATCATTCAAAAGAATACAATAAGTTACCGTTTTATTCATAGCTGCATGAGAAAAAAAAATGTTTTTAGCTATATTTTAAAGTGTTTACATTTAAATCTTGTTAATCTGAAGGTGTACACCCCCATCATTCACACCAAAATAACATTTCTTAAAAATAAACCTAAACTTAATTCAGTTCATGATAACTGTCTTTACTTAAACCATTCTTTGGTAAAATGATGTATGCACTTAAAACTATTGTAGATGACCGTTATTCCTGTCAAGGATGAGGAAACCGGTACCTTTAGATTGAGAAGAATATAAATGTAATAATGAAGAATAAAAGAAGTTGAACATACATTAAAACATGAAGGGACCAAACATTAATACATTGTACGGGGTCGTAACAGAAGTCTGGAACTATTCTGCCCCAATCACATAGGGGAGCTTTGTCACATACGTCACTCTGAGGCCTGTTCCTAAACATTTCTCCGATGGAAGGACGCCGGCACGCGGGCCTTGTTTTGGCTACGACAACAAGACCAAGGTCTTAGCAGATGGTTTAATAAGGTCAGAATGACATCAGTTTAGGAGCCTTATGGTCGTACCTTTCAGCAAGACATTAATTAAGGTAATATAAATTTAATTATGTTATAATAATTAAGCTAACACATGAAATTTCTCTACACTATTTTCAAATCTCTATGTCCACATTACAGGGTTTCATTACAAAACAAAGCACGCTGTATGATCAGGAATATGGCGCAAAACAAACAGGACAACAGCTCAAGCACTAATAGATTTTGTTGAAAAAAATTAACTCCAGAAATGGGAAAGAGAGAATTTGCAGTACGGATTATTTTTGGATTTAAAGAACGTGTTTAATACTGTGGATCATGAACTGCTGAGAACAAATCTGCAAAGGTATGGGATGAGAGGAACAGCATATAATTTTATCAGGATCTTTTGAAAAGAGAGAAAATATGATCTCTTATGAAAAACAAAGTAGTAATAGACAACAAACCAAACTGGAAATCACGTCAAAATTATTACAAGGTAAAAGTTTGTATATCAGTCGCAGTATTACAGCAGAAAAACCTCATCGATACCTCCTATTCTAAAGCTAGTCTCTTCATACATGAGCTACTGTGTAAAAGTCACAGAATGCATGCAAGAAAAATAAATAAGTACATTAAATACAATATCTAATCACAATTATGTGGTGCTAATGCAGTTGCTAATTGTTAAATATGCAAAAAATCCACAACTTGAAATGATTACATCCTGCAAAGTCCCATTAACAAAGAGAATGTGTCAGACTTACACAAGTGCAGGTTAAAAAGTTTTTTTTTTTCTTCATCCCTGTCTCTATTGGGTGTTCTTGACCAAGTGTGGAAATGTGTTTTGTCTGCTAAATTTATCCTTCGGATGTTTCCCACAAAATTTACAAACACAGCCAACAAAGTCTTAGTCACACACTGTCCCAGAGGTCAGGTCTGTAAGGAGTTGTTGCATCCATCCTAGATTACAGCTGCCAAAATTTCCTTCTGTCTTTGCAGAATAAGGTGCTTCCCCGCACACAAACACAGACGCACGTACACACACACATTCCTATGGTTGTAGCTGGCACATATTAATCTTCTTGTTAAATTGTCAAACACAGAATACAAAAAGACTGCCGTCTATTTCAGTAACAGAGGCTTCATTTCGACATGAGATAAGAATCCTTAATCTTTTAGTACTGATAACAAAGTTGTTGACAAGTGTAACAAACCCAGAATGCATTTTATTGTTTGCTCTGTAGCTTAATTACAGACCTTCATAATGTCCCTGCATACTACACCAGCTTCAAGATTTCAGACCTAAGCTCCTTCACTACTTAATAATTATCCTCACCTGTTATTCTGGTACTAATGCATTCTTAGTGTAGACGGTTCATTCCAAGTGTAAATGTTTGCATAAGCTGGAGACTAAACCACTTTGGTCATTACAGGAGTAAATTACACACCCAATAGTTTGGTTAAAACCAACACACCACAGACACACACACATGCTATATGTACACTGTGTGAACATCGATGCAATATTGGGTTAAAGCATTCTGAAATATCTGACATGTAATGCATTTTTTTCTACTTCCTAATTATTTCCCCTTCTTTCCCCCTTTTTCATTTCCTCCTGCATTCCTTTGAATTTTCCAGGTAAAGAAGCATCAACAGGCAGTAGTGGGCTTCCTGGAGGCCAATCGAATCAACTTCCAGGAAATAGACATCACCATGAGGGAGGAACAGAGGCTGTGGATGTACCGCAACATTCCCAGGGAGAAGCAGCCTGAGAAAGGCAACCCACTGCCTCCTCAGATCTTCAATGAGGATCGATACTGTGGTGTATGATGGATATCTTTTCATGTTCGAATTCATGATACGATGCCAAATATTAGGTAGTTCTGTACACACATGGATTTGAACACATTTCAATTATTATAGAGCATGGTTATCCTTTTTTACTTAAATGTGTACTTTGGATAGAGTGAAGAAGCCAAAGTACCCAGAAAGAACCCACAATAACACGGGGAGAACATGCAAACTCTGCACAGAAAGCTACTTTGAAAATTTCTGATTTTTCTCATCTCATAAAGCTCATATTTCTTTAAGAAACCACATGCATGCAAAATATTTCAAGTTTAATTGGATAAGAACATTTTATTTGCAAAGTTTCATATTTATTTTGATAATTGTCTTGTTTTGAAATTACTAGCAGCACATTGATGAGAAGAATTAATTAATCAAATGGAAGTTTTATGACTTTGGTCAGTATGTGTTCACTTCAGATTTAAACTGGTGTCATTTAAATGGGTACTGGTAGGAACCAGGGTCTGGTGACCTTCACAGGTATTTTTATTTGAAGACATGCCCTCTTTGAGCTGATATCTCTGGTTCACTGGTTATATCGATCCATCTGAGAGCTGCAGAGGACTGCTTGAAACCACCTACACCAGCTTAAATCACATGATCACTTTAGGTTAGGTAATTGAGGTAAACTAATAAATTAGATTAACTTATTTTTATAAATATATTTTTTCACAGAAAAAAATCAAATGCAGAATTTTGATTCATCCATAATTTTGCCCTGTTTACTGACCAGATGTTACCTCTTGGTGTTCATTTATGTAATGTGAGTTTTAATTATCAATGGGATGTTTTACAGAAACAGTAAAAAAGAATGGCAGTAATATTAAATTAATTAAATTCTACCCAAACAGCAAACCTTGAGTGAGTAGACATCTCACAGTGTTATTAACAAAAAAAAGACAGGCTTTTAGACGAGGTGACCATTCTGAGCTCACCTCTGTACAACGGGAAATCAAACGAGAAATTAGAAGAGCTAAACTATGCTATAAACAAAAAGTTGAAGACAAGCTGAGCAATAACAGCTTAGGCTCAGCATGGAACAGTATGAAGACCGTTATTGGTCTGAGTGCTGACCCAAAGAAAAAGGTCTCTCTAGACGGGTTCACCTCTGATTCAGTTCTGGCTCAGGAACTGAACATTTTTTATTCAAAATTTGATATATATGATTTTAGCGACGAAATATCTGTGCTGAAAAACAGTTTTGAACCCGATCATCCGGCCACTTCTT
>JBAMHX010000025.1:10372446-10392944 GCA_037177515.1 Pseudomugil tenellus | reverse complement strand
TTATTTATGTCATTTGTGTTGCTTCCCAGCTGTACAACCAATTGCCCCACCGGGGACAAATAAAGTGATTGATTGATATTAAAAAAACATAAACGAAAACCTCAGAAAAGAACCCGTGAAATTAATTTTAAGTGAATTTTAAAAGTAAAATATTTATGCCAACTATGCACTGAAGATAAATCTAACCAAAGGGTTCCGTTACCTGTGCTGTGAATGAGTTGGAGCAGTTAAAGCTTCCCAGTTGTCCTCTAAGGTTGCATGCTACTCTGTAATCCTGTCATAATCCAGTTGAATGGATGGGAAGGATTATCTGGTCTGCTTGCCATCACTCTCACTGGTCAAGGTAGCTGCAACAGCATTCTGCAAAATGTTGCTCAAAAAATTACATTAATAGTCAGAACAATAACCTTTTCTGAAATGTTGAGGTTACAGAACAACAATACAATATACAAGAAGTAAAACTTATTTCCTCCCAGGACTATGAAGACTTCTTCCTGTCAAAGGAGAACAACACTGTGTTTGCATTCCTCGGGCTCAATTCCCAGCCTGCTTTGAGCGTGAGTAAATGTGAATACATCAAAACACACTCATGTCCGTTGTGGTTTGAAACCAGCATCCTTAAGAAATCAAGCAGAACTGCTTTTCCAAAAAGCTTCATCGGCAACCTTTCGTCCCCAATGTTTATCTTTGTAAAACCACATTTGTTTTTGAGCAGATTTTTTTTTTCCAATTTATTGTATGTAGCGTTCTTTTTTTAATCCACAATGGTTATCTTGAAAGGAGTAATATATTTTGTTGGGATTTAACTGGCAAAGTTATTTAAAAAGGTTTTAGGAGAAAAAGGTCTCAGCGAGTAAACATTTGTGTAGATATTTCAACCAAGTTAAGAGGTATCATAGAAACAGTTTAATGTATCAGTGAAACAAACATTTGCTGGATTTTTGTCTACCTGCCTTGCTGAAAAAAATCACAATTTTAGCCAAATATGTGCAAAAATTTATTGTTTAGATGGATTCAATCTATATACCGGTAGCTATCAGGCTTACATTCTTTCATCCCTCTGTTACACCTGTCTCTGTTCCTGCTTTCTCCTTTCATTGGATAATGAAGTTAGGGGTGATATGATTACACCAGCAGGATATTGCAGATGCATTAAGCCTGTAAATGTTGCTGAGATATTTTTCTGCCTTTTTTATTTGACTGTTGTGAAATGTGTTTGTTCTTTTTTCAGGAATCAGAGTCATAGATCAGACGGCTGGTTTTTACTGTCCAGGACATGTTCATCATTTCCTGCACTGCATCGCCTCCTTTCTCCTGATCCTATTTTGACAACGCCAGCATTTTGCCAAATACGGATCCTCTCAGACATTCCATGTAAAACCTTTTGAACTCCTGATAGCCTCTCACTGTCTTGTAGTCTCTGACAAACCGCAGCCACAAACTTAAGATTTGCTTGATAAACTCAGTATGCTTTTCTCTTGTATTCCTTTTAAATGCTCAACACACTGACAGTAAACACTCCTTGTTGCACAAAATTATGTGCAAAATAGAGGACCATGTAGCAGCTTTTGCATCTGTTCCACTTGGACAATCTAGATGCAGTGGATGGGAGAAGAAGTGATCAGGTGTAGCAGAGCTGCACCAGTGACCTGATCACACACTTGTTTGTGTGTACACAATCACAAATAGTCTGAGTATCTTTGTCAGTCTGCATCTGGAGTCAATTAATGTCCGAGTTAAATCAGGGAACCACAAAAACAGCAAAGGTTTTGCCAACTTTTTTGACCATGTATTTGAGACCAAATGCTTAAAATCTTTAGAATAAAGAAGTGTGATGAACACCATATGCAGCATTTAAGTATGATTTAAAGATATATATATATATATATATATATATATATCAGTTAATTTCAACTGCCAAACCAGTCTAATAAATAAAAGTGTCTAGCTTTAGTTTACTTGTGCTTCCTAATTTCTAGCAAATTCCATGAAATAAAATGATTTACTTTTGCTCTGACTATCCTTTTGCACATTTATCACTCCAATAATATTTAGTTCGAAAGAGACTGTAGCTATATGTAGGCAAATGAAGGCAAACAAAGCTTCGATTGAGATATTGTAGTCCATGTATACATGTTTGGTGCTTCAGAATACAGGATTTTGTATCGTGTAGTTTGTGAAATTGTCTCAAAGTAATCTACAGTACCCATAATACCTTTCAAGTCTGGCTTAAATTGTTCTAACAATAGAGTACTACGCTTCACTGGAGTAAGCTGCTGTCATACTGTGGAAACAGAGATAATGCTCACTTGATCTTTTTGTGGAATTTGTGATGGCTTAATAACCGGCTTTATTCCCTAATCAAGATTTGCAATAGACAATGAGCAGTTTCCATCACGGTCACAGACAACAGTGTACATGAAATGATATTACTCCAGGTTTTATCTGACGTGATTCTCCTGAGAAAGGATTGCTTTAGAGATGATGGAGTGGGAAAGCTCAGGACGTGCACCCCGGTTTCTTCTCTGCATTGCCAAATGTCAAAGAACACACTGAGCATTGGGTGTTTTTTGTTATCAAATATCATGTCAAACTGTTGTTTCATTGTCTGTATTCCATGTTTTTGCTCACCAAAATTACAGCTCTAATAAATTATGTGTGATTAATTTCTTCATGGCATGATGGGCACATGTTCAACTTATTCTTCATTATATCTTGTGCCATTGTGCAGAAATATATCCAGTTTTAATAAATGTACCAGCTTCACACTGTGGCCCCTTGATGGGACACAAATTATTGCTTTTTTGTAATGTTTCCTCCTTTTTTGTTAATAAAATGGAATGATTTTGTTGTGAATTACATTTCACAGGGGCTGCACAGTGCCGAGATGGTTAGCACTGTAACCTCACAGCAAGCAGGTTGCCGGTTTGATCCCCGGCTCGGTCAGTGGCCTATCTGTGTGGAGTTTGCATGTTCTCCCTGTGTTAGCGTGGGTTCTCACCGGGTTCTCCGGCTTCCTCCCACGGTCCAAGGACATGCACCCTGGGGATAGGCTGACTGGGGACTCTAAATTGTGTGCGTGGTTGTTCGTCTATATGTGTGGCCCTGTGATCAGCTGGCGACCTGTCTAGGGTGTACCCCGCCTCTCGCCCATTGTCTGTTGGGATTGGCTCCAGCGCCCCCGCGACCCCGTTTAGGAATAAGCGGTAGAAAATGGATGGATTACAATTTACAAAAATGTACAAGTCACCAAATGTGACCAAGTGTTACGATTAAATTGATTTACATTACATTACAGTCATTTAGCAGACGCTTTTCTCCAAAGCGACTTACATCTGTGCTTGTTCTTCTGTCTTTCTTTGTCAGTCATACAAACTTCATACAAACATTTTCAAGTACATTTCCTTTAAAGGAGTGTGTGAATACAGAATTGCTCTGGGAAGACTATTGCACTATGATATACTATATAAGTAGAAGGTAATTTGCTATTTAGTAGCATAGAGAAAAACATGAAATGGCAAACAGAGCTAAAGTTTATATTTAACGAGGCCTGCTTGTGGTGTTATATAGACCATTCATTTTCTTAACCTCTTAATCCAATCCAGGGTTGTGGGGAAGCTGGCACCTATCCCAGCAATTAGCAGGTGAAAGGGAGGGTACACCTTATACCGGTCGCTTGTTCATCATAAGTATAAAGTTTGAATGACCTAAATGGATACTTGATATCACCTAACAAAACATTTTAGTGAAATCTGGATTTAACTGCAGACATAAACAAGAGAAAGATGGGCGTTTTATTCTCAGCTTTCAGAATTCTTGAATATCAACATGAGGACAAGTCAGGCTAAAGAAATGAAATGGCAAAGACCAAATATGCAAATCTGAAAAACTTACTGGAAACACAAGAAAACAAAATGCAGACATGTCATGGAATAAGTGTGTTGAGTTCCTGAAGCTAATGTCAGATGAGAAAATAGGGCAAGCAGAAAGTAGTTTGGACAGATACAGACATTTGTCTGTGTTCATAATTGTTTATAGACATTCTGCATCTGTGTAAGCTTGTGCCACCTCTTCTCCATGTCTAGCATGTAGAGGTACTGCACTTTTCACAAGATCACCAGATCAGCAACAACTGTCATGATCAGGACATGAGCCAACAACATCAGTCAGATCCACATCTAGAAGCCGTGTCACCGGTGGGTTGAGCCTGTTCTGATCAATAACTTACATTTTCATGCCTTTCACCTTGTTTGGCTGTTATCCTGCTGGTAGCATGCTCTGTTGTTCAGCTCACTCTGAATGTCTGCTTGCAACAAATAACTTCAAAAACATCATTTTCTATCAGAGGATGATGCGTACCTCAGAAATTTTAATTATTGACCAGAACATCAATATGTGCCGAAGCTGTTGACCTTTCCAAACTTCAGTGTCAACATTTCTGTCAACAATATAGAATACTAGCAGGCTACAAAGGTCACTGTCTCCTATCCGTTGTAGGATATTCAGAGTCGCTGGCTGAAGCTGCATACATGTATTGCCAACTCATAATTTATTGTAGGAGGTTGTACATGAGAGGGAGTGTTTAAAGAGCAGAATAACATTCATGTAAAAGGTGGTTTATTTCTTAGTGAAGAAAAACTACATTGCAGTATTTAGTTGATAATTATTACAGTCATTTAGCAGATGCTTTTCTCCAAAGCGACTTACATCAGAGAATAAGAACAACACAAGCACAGAATCAAACAGTAGAGGACATCATAGATAATAAAAATATGTTAAAATCAAATCAGGAATTCTGAAAAAAAGTGTCATGTTTTTCCCTATTATGATTATTATAAAGTGCTACAAATAGAAAAAACAGTAAAAAAAAAAAAAAAAAAAAAAAAAAAAAAAAACAGTTGTGGGCCTGAAAGAAGATAAAAGAGAGTTGTTAAAAGAGCCCCGCTAACAAACAATGCAAAATGATAAATCACATCATGTGAGCTCAAATGATACAACTTAAAAAAAGAGATTGTGTTGGTCTTCATATTTCTTTATTGGGTGAAACATTCTCTATGAGCTGAGTAAACATGTGTAAATGATAGGGAATTCTACAGTGCTGATAGGATTAGAAAACAATCAAATTGGTCAAAATGAAAAGGAAATCATTGATAAGGCATATAGTGGAAAAAAATATTAAAACAGTTTTAAAAACGGTGTGAATGAACCGTAAAGGACAAATGTTTGATGATGATGTGAGTAAATAATGTTCAGCTGTATCAGGAAGCAACCAAAGGAAATTTGCTACGTATGCTAAATGTGTTGTTTCAAAATGCTGAACAGACTGAATGAAAACCATTTAGGCAATTGCTAATCTGTTGCTGAATCTGCAACCAGTTGCACCATAGCCGTTGGAACTCATGTCAGATGAAATGTGTAGCAATTAAGAGGAAGTCAGTGGCTTGTAGAAGGAACTAACATAGAAAAACATTAAGAGAAATTGAAGTTGCACAATGAAATATGTTTTTACCTCAATCCCAGTGACATATAAAGGTCTAAGACAAAAATTAGTCTCAAAAAAGTGCTTGTGAATGAGATCCAATTCCGCAGATTTAATCTTTTCCTGCTAAACAAAGAATCCATCAAACTACTTTTTAAGGTAAAAATATTATTTTGAATATATAATCTTTCTGATGCTGTAGGAAAATTATTAATTTAATGTTTTAGGTTTAACCAAAGGGGAAGTTTCTCATCCTTATCCAGGCAAAGGTTTTACTGTACATATGCTAACAAAATTTTGACACACAAATTTGATGAAAATTTGGTTGAAGATTTCTGAAATTTTATGCCAAGTTTTCAAATGCAAAATGATAACAAAGGTAATTAAAAAAATAAGTTAACTTCTTGACATTTACTTAAAAACATTTGATCTAGCTTTTCACTCAAGTCAGTAAGTATTTGTAAATCACAGTTGTTTTCATATACAATTACTTTACATGACAATTTTAAATGGTGTTATTTATTTTTGTGTCACATCAGATTGTTTTTTGTGAACTGTCATGCAATTCAGTGAAATTCCCCTTCATGCTTTGCTTTTAATGATTGATCAAAATGTCAACATGTGTCCAGTTTGCAGTCCAAGTCCAAGCAGCTCCATTGATTCATGACAATTACTGGATCTGTCCATAGAACTTTTATCCTTGAGACATTTTGATTATGAAGGCATTTTAAGTTTAGTTCTATTGGTACCTGCTCATACATTGTGGATTTAAAAGGTAAGAGGACAAGTTAATCAATTTTGGTAGAAAAAAATAGATAATGAGAGGAAAACGGGAATTTAAATCACCAAATTTACCTTGTACATGTTCAAAGATACATGACTCAAGCATTTTAAAGGAGGTTCAGTCACCTTTTCTTGTACTTTTATTGTACCTGCCAGAAAGGGACCTGCTTTAAAGAAACACTATGGGAATACAAGAACTCCATCTTGTATTGGTGGTATTGACGGGTAAGTATTTAAATTTGCTTTTTCATTCATTTTAATTTCTTTGGCCTTTTTCTCTCTAAAGCAAGATAACTGCACCCTCAAAATCATAGATAGAAGGTAAAAAATGAGAGTGGGCATCAGTATTTGTGTCAAGATATTATTTTACAGGAGCTGTGAGCTTATTATTCAAAAGCACTAATGTCAGCACTGCTGACATTAGTTTTATAAAAAAAAAGAAGGACAAAGAGAGTAATACAAAGTTGCAACTATGGAGAAGGTTGGACAAAGATCTGTTCAGGTCAAAAATCTGTAAGCTTCTGCCTGTGTGACCATGAGTTTTCAGCTGGCACATTTGCTGAAGACATAAGATTTATGAAAATAATATTCTTGTTTGTATGATCATAGTGTTACTAGATTAGACTCTACAAGACACAAGGATGTATTTTGTACTTTATGTACACCATAACAATATGAGAACAGAAAATTCCACAACAGCCTTTTTGAGTAAACCAAAGAATTTACTGATAAATCAAACAGCTTACAGGTTAACTAAAAAAATTTTTTAATGCTTTTGTGCTGTAGGTCTGCTGTGCTTACCACCATTGACAGGTGAGTAAGTAAACCTGTCAAAAGGGTCCAACATGTTTTCATTTGATAAAAGAGAGTTCAAATAGATGTGATCTTCAGTTTGTGAGATTTCTCTTTTTTCCAGAATGTGAGAAAATCAGGCTGGTCGGGCCTTCGCGTTGTGCTGGCAGAGTGGAGGTATTTCACGAAAACAGTTGGGGAACTGTGTGTGATGATCACTGGAGCATCGCCAATGCTGAGGTGGTGTGTCGAGAGTTAAACTGTGGTATTGTCATGGAGGCCAAGAAAAATGCTTTCTTTGGAGAAGGTAAAGATGAAATCTGGTTGGATGATGTGAAATGTACAGGAAATGAGCCATCCATCACCAAGTGCCTGCGCAAGCCATTTGGGGTCAATAATTGTGCCCATAGTGAAGATGCCGGAGTGATCTGTTCAGGTAAGCTGGATGGTGCTCCTAATCTTTTGCTTTGCTTAACACGCTCAATCAGATAATCAGATATAACGCTGTCAAACGTTGTTTGTTTATTTTTTTGCATCTTCTGTTGATATGTTAGAACACATACGGGTTCTAAACGGGAGCAGTCGATGTAATGGAAGGGTGGAAATCTTTCACAATGGTCACTGGACACGGGCGTGCAGCAGTGACTGGGGCAAGAAAGAAGCTGAGGTGATATGCCGAGAAAGTTTCTGTGGCAGTCCTATTATTCAATCTATTGTGCCAAATTTTGGAGAGGCCCGTGGCATAGGTGGGGTCAAAACTACATGTGATGGAAACGAAACCTCTATCTCAGAGTGCAAGATTCAAGATTACAGTGAAAGTTGTACCAACGCTGTTGTTTTTTGTGCAAGTATGTACTTTGTAATTTCTGGTAACATTCATATTTTCCAGGTGTTTCTTTGGATGGACACATAGTAAACATGTATTTTTTCATTTCTTTTAAACTACTTGGCAGACAGCAAACCAATAAGGCTTATAAATGGGACCAATCCCTGCAGTGGTCGAGTAGAGGTCTACTATGAAGGACAGTGGGGAACTGTTTGTGATGATAGATGGGGATTACAGGAAGCAGCTGTAGCATGCCGAGAGATGAACTGTGGGAGCGCTCTTGCTGTGAAGTACAAGGCGTATTTCGGCAGTGGCACGGACCAAGTTTGGTTGGATGATATTGAGTGTACTGGTCATGAGAAGTCCCTTGCAGAATGCCCACATAAGGGTTTTGGAGAGCATGACTGTGACCACAGTGAAGATGCTGGTGTTATATGTTCAGGTAAAATATTCTGTTTCCTTTTATTGGTACAGACATGTGCCTGTGCAGACACATTTGAAAAACATTTTTTTCCTGCTTGTCCTCCAGAGAATCTAAGATTGACCAATGGGACTGACAGTTGCTCTGGTAGAGTGGAAATCTTCCAAAATGGCCACTGGGGAAAGGTTTGCAAAAATAACTGGGGTCTTAGAGAGGCCTCAGTTTTGTGTAAGGAATTCAGCTGTGGAAATCCAACGAAATCCCAAGAAAGTCTCAGTTTTGGTGACTCCACGCTGTCAGGGTACACAAGCAGATGTCAAGATAATATCAACTCCATCAGCCAGTGCACGTTTGAAGAACAAGTTGGCGGATGTGAAGCGGCCATTGTTGCATGCACAGGTAAGACACACTATGATGATGTGCTTTTCTAAAACTTCTATTCTCACATTCTCACTGGGAAACTTTCGGCTATATACATGAAACATGACATAAGCTTCATTTGATCTGAGAATATTACATCCAGTTTTTTTCTGAGGCTATCTGCTCTTTTATACTGGGGTTTAATGTTCTGGGACAGTTGAGATATTAAATATGTAGTGTTAGAGTACCAGTTTCTGATTTGTAGTATTTCCATTCAAATTAATACACTAAAACATATTTCTGTCTCTTAGTTTATCCATTTATTTGTCTTAACAGCTACTCTATAATTATTTCTTTCTCTTGGTGTGGCAGGACATTCAGAGTTTCCAAATCAATACTAAAAGTAAAATTAGTGGTGCACTTGCTTAACCAAACCTGCTAATACATTATTACTCAATTCAAATTCACAAATTGGTTTGGGCTGGACTCACAAAACCTTCCTTGGTGCAGATTGGAAGCACAATCTTGGAAAGATCCTCTCTGCTTCTGTTTTTTAACTCAGGTGTACCAACCAACCCTCTGACTTCACAGATAATGGCAGGATTCTAAGTTATTTTCTGATTTCTTGTTAATGGCAGCATGGAAGAATAATTTCATCCACCACTCACAGTCAACACTTTTTTCTTTTTGGTAGAAAAATGGCTGCAAACGCTTTTTAATCTTGTTGGCTCTTTGTTCTTGTTTTTCTTAATCTACTGTATAACATTTACTACATACTGCTAGTTTTAAGTCACACATTGTGGAAAAATCTGTATTTCTAAGAATTTTTTTTATATGTTTTCTATCTCAACCATCCAACATGCCTTGGGATGCACTAGAGGGTTTCTATGGGGTACCAAGTGTAAAAATTCAGCATTAAAGTCATTGCTGACATGTTTTCCTTATTTATCTCACTTATCTTATATTTAGTACTTTTCCTTCAACATTTTTTTAATTTATGCACACTTTTACATAAAGATGTCAAATATAACATTTAATCTAAATATAAAGTCTAAATCTAAATGTTATATATTATATCTAAATCTTAAATGTTAAATCTAAATGCTAAATTGTACATATAAATGCCAAATGTTAAATCTAAATGCTAAATATTAAATATAAATGCTAAATTGTACATATAAATGCCAAATGTTAAATCTAAATCTTAAATATTATATTTAAATGCTAAATGTTAAATCTAAATCTTAAATATTTGCTAAATGTTAAATCTAAATGCTAAATGTTAAATTTAAATTGTAAGAATTATATCAAAATGCTAAATGTTAAATCTAAATGCTATATATTAAATCTAAATGCTAAATTTTACATCTAAATGTGTAAAATATATGCTAATATAAGCTTAAATTTGATAATAGCGCTTTATTAACTTTTTATAATATTACAATCTATCCTTCTTATGCTGATGTGCTGGAGGAAGGACAGTCTCATTAGCTGTAGTAGCAGTCTCTGTCATGGTGCAAGTGACAGAACAGCAGGCATGCTGGGTAGCTCCACCCACTAATGGCCAACTTACTGCAATATAACCTGAAAATAAACTCCATGTATTTTACCATCAATTGTTTGACATGTTATTTAGCCAATTTACTCTGAAGGACCTTTTTAGATAAAGGAACTGCTCGCTAGATCTCTGCTGTGGGGAGACAACCTTCCATGATCAACTCTAGCTAAAATTTATGCCATCAAGATGTCTACATTGAAAACCTGTGTGGGAGTGGTTTTTCTTGTGTGTGTGTGTGTTTGTGCATGCATCTCAGCTTGTTTATTGGTGGAAGTTTCAAGGGGCGGGGTCAATTAGCATATATTTTAAACATTTAGATTTAACATTTAGCATTTAGATTTAACATTTAGATTTAACATTTGCCATTTAGATTTAACATTTAGATTTAATATTTAGACTATAGATTTAGCATTTAAATATAATATGTAAGATTTAGATTAAACATTTAGCATTTAGATTTAACAATTAGCATTTAGATATAATATTTAGCATTTAGATATAAAATTTAGCATTTAGATATAGACTTTATATTTAGATTAAATGTGATATTTGACATCTTTAAAAGTGTATATGAAAGTGTGCATATATTAAAAAATGTTGAACGAAAAGTACTAAATATAAGCAAAGTGAGATAAATAAGGAAAACATGTCAGCAATGACTTATATGCTGAATTTTTACACTTGGCACTTTCAACAGAACATATGATTTCCCAGATTTTGTTAGTACCACTTCAGTACACTGCTAAAATATCTTTCAACTGAGCACTAATCTCTCCCTCCAAAGTTATCTCACATATTTGTTCTCATCTTTGTGTTCAGTCTATTGATTTAGTTGTTAAATAGTTAACAATTGAATGGATTTGACTTTTGCTGTACTGATGTTTAATGATCTGTCCTCAGGTAATCCACCTATCAGGCTTGTCAATGGCACTGACCGATGCTCTGGTAGAGTAGAGGTTCTGCATGATGGGCAGTGGGGAACAGTGTGTGATGATGAGTGGGACATTAGAGACGGCGAAGTTGTGTGCCGAGCCATGGACTGTGGAACAGTTCAGACAGTCAAATCTTTAGCCTACTTTGGTCAAGGCCAAGGAGACATCTTGCTAGATGATGTCGCCTGCTTCGGCAATGAGACGTCCCTTCTTCACTGCAGACGACCTTTCTTTGGAGAAAACAACTGTGGTCACGGAGAAGATGCTGGAGTGATTTGTTCATGTACTTACATTACAAATATTTCACGAAATTACCAATCAATTGGAACATCATTAGACAATTTTAATGACTCAGCTAAATCTTCAAGATATTGCTGATCCTCTCTGCTTTGTTTTGCAGCTACAATTAGAGTGCACAATGGGACTGGCCAATGCACAGGAAGGGTGGAGATTCACCACAATGGCCACTGGTCACCAGTATTGAACACTGGCTTTGGAATGAATGAAGCTAAAGTAGTGTGCAGGGAGATGGATTGTGGAGATCCTGTCAAAATATCAGGATCACCTGATGACAGTGGATATCGCAGAGGCTATAAGATCAATTGTCGCGGTGATGAGAACTCTCTTATAGAATGCAGGCTGACGAACTATGAAAGGCCCAGAAATGATCCCACTCAAGATGTATTCATCGAATGTTCAGGTAAGTGCTTTGCATACCTTTCTAACATAGATATAGCCACTATATTATCATTCTGTTTAAAAAAATTAAACAAATCCTATGTTTCCAACTTTTGCAAATCGCTGTATGTATAGCCTATACTGTGAAAAAGAATCTTTATATAAACTTGAACAAGAATTTTCCACTTTTTTGACAAACAACTTCAAATCAGTTTTATTTTCATTTTATGGTTTATTTCCATTCCACTTTTTCCATCTCCGGTGGTCGAGAGTTGCATTCCTGCAAGTTTTGTTGCAACAACACACCTGACTCAAATCAATAGATAATTAGTAGAAGCATCTGATACTAAGCTCTGCAAAAGTCTGCCAATCATGTCTGATGTGCCAGGTGTTGCTCTCGAGGACAGGAGATGGCCAACATGTAAAATTTTATCCAGCCATCTTTATAAAAAGAAAAGGATCAGGTAATATTACAGTTCTTAGGTAATCTTACTTGATCAGCCATATTATTGAGAACAGCCAAGACTGAAACATGCATTTTACAGCTTTATTTAAATTTAAAACTATAGTGTTTCATGATAAAGCCACAGAATTATATTTAAAAGACAGAGGTTTAGAACTTGTTGAATGAAATTTGTACACACAACTATTAACCTCAAGAAGAGTTTGACTCCTGTTGCAGACACCAATGTTTTATCCAGCCAGCCATTTTCTTTATCTGTCACGGGGCTGGCGAGGTGTGGACCCAAATGCAGGCGAGGAGGCAGCAGGGATGCAGACAAACTTGATTTATTGGTCGAGACTTGAACCACATGCATACACAATACAGACAAATACAATGAACCAGCAAATAGAACAGAAACCAAAGGATTTAAATAAAACTGAACTATAAAAGACACAGATGAACCCAATAACCAATCAAACCCAAGTGAACTAACTAACAGAAACACAGGGCAACACAGAAAAACTACAAACCAGGAAACCAAAAACCACCACATATAGTCCAAACCATGACAATTATCACTTAGTTCAGTACTGATTTAGAGGGAGGCTTGAGTCTTTACCTGCAATTAGCAGGATTAAAAAATAGTAAGGTACGCACTGGACATGTTGCCAGTCCATCACACAGCAATAATGCTTTATTGTAACTAAATGAAATACTGAGTGATTAACTAGCTATAAGAAGAGAGAAGCAATGAACCAAATTTATTGTGCATTAATATTTCAACTGTCATTTCCAGGAAATGTGAAGCTGACCAATGGCTTGCATCGTTGTAGTGGAATAGTACAATATTACAACAAGGGAACATGGCAGGCTATTTGTGGGGAAACCTGGGACATAAACGATGCCACGGTGGTGTGCAAACAGCTGAAGTGTGGAAAAGCTCATAGGTTTATGTCAGCATCTGAGCATGATGTTCATGGACAAATTTTCTCTGAGCGAGTTGAATGCAATGGAAATGAAGTAATCCTCTCCCAGTGTGTCATGAAACCATTTGAAGACAAATCCTGCAATGCATCTGAAGTCGCTAGTGTCATCTGCACAGGTAAGAGAACACAGAAAAGTACGTTTTAAATTTGTTTTAAACTAACTCAAATGTTTTGTATTCAAACTTTAGAGCACAGTTGTTTGCTTTTTGTCTACCATTTTTGTGGCTATGATTTCAGTTGGCTTGTCTTCACAGATAGCTTGGAGGCCCGATTGGCTGACGGTAAGGACGAGTGCTCTGGAAGAGTGGAGGTCCGACACGGCGACACATGGCAAACGGTGTGCGACATAAATTGGACCCTGAGTAAAGCAAACGTGGTTTGTGAGTTGCTAGAGTGTGGACAGGCCATGGAGGCTCAAGGTGGTGCTCATTTTGGTCAAGGCAGTGGCTCAGTAGTGGCAGCGGATGATCGGTGTTTTGCAAACGTAACATCTCTGCAGCAGTGTGGGGCCAAAGGTCACAGATCAGAAATCTGTGGGCATGAGCGTGATGCTGGTGCTCTCTGTGCAGGTAAGAACATGTGGATTATCATCACCAGTAAATGTTGTAACCTGAACTGTTATTTGTGTTCACACTTTTCATTTTTTTTATATTCATACAGCTCAGTTGAGGTTGGCCAGTGGCTCGGGTCAATGCTCTGGCAGAGTGGAGGTCTTTCATAAAAGCCAGTGGGGCACAGTGTGTGATGATGACTGGTCCATGAGCAATGCTGATGTGGTCTGCAAACAAATTGGTTGTGGTCATGCAGTCTCTGCTCCTACAAGCGCTCACTTCGGTCGAGGTTCTGGTCCAATATGGCTGGATAATGTGGAATGCTCTGGCCAAGAGGCTGCTCTCTCACAATGTTCACATCCTGGTTTTGGAGAAAATAACTGTGGTCATGGTGAAGATGCTAGTGTTATCTGTTTAGGTAAGAGGCCTGTTTCAGTTTGAGTCTATGAAGGATGAGTTTCATTCCAAATAAGCTGAGAAAGTTGCTATAAAACATCACATTCTCTTTAAATTAATTTCAGGTGCTCTACAGAAGCCTCAAATTTCTATAAGTCCTGCTGCTGAAGTAAACTGGGGACAGAAAGTTGAAATCACCTGCACTGTGTTAACAGAACACATGGGTGGGACATTTCTTCTGAAGAACACCCAAGGATCAATCACAAAGGAGAAATTTTCTGAACACGAAGCGGCAACATTTGTCTTCCCTTCAGCGGACTTCAACCTGAAGGGAACATACTTCTGTGAATATCATAAGAAACTGCCTGATCATGTCATCTATTATCCTCAAGGAAACACTATCGACCTCTCCATCACAGGTGAATATATAAACATACACACACACACACACATATATATATATATGAGTGTATAGATAGATAGATAGTGTGTGTGTGCATATATATGGATTATGTTCAGATTTTATGCTCTAATGCTACAAATTTGTCTTTATCTTGCAGTAAAACTGGCCAAGCCCAGCATCTCCTTGAATACACCTTATGCAGCGTTAATTTACAGTCCTAATGAAATATCGGTCACTAAAGGCAACTCCTTCTCTGTCATTTGCTCCACTTATTCCATATATCATGGAGGTGTCTTCTATCTGACCAATGCCAAAACAAACAATACAATACAAAAAGAGGCATCTGGTCACAACATTTTCCACATGGCAAACTTTGAATTTTCTCAAACTGATCTAAAGGACCAAGGAAACTATGCCTGCGTCTTCGGTGTTAACATCTCTTCACAGTTCTTCTGTTCCCTTTCCTCCAAGTCACTTCATATCACTGTAACTTGTAAGGCCCACATGATAATAAATATTTGAATATTTCTCTCATAATTTTTCATCTTTCTTAACATTATGCAATCTTTTATGCCTACAGCAACTTCATCTTCAGCAGTTGTTGGAGGTGTTGTGAGTATGTTTGTTGTGTTGCTGCTCGTGTTAGTTGTTGGTTTTCTGGTCTGGAGGAAGAAATGGCAAGGTGCTGGTAAGTATCCTACAAGTTAATGCAGTTAGATAACTTGTAGATTAAACCAACTAATACTAATTTATTATTAGCAGGGTGCAGCACAACTGGGACTGTTTTCAATTAAAGTCTCTAGCTCAGGGGTGGGGAACCTTGGTCCTCATCCTGAAAGTTTTCTCAGAATTAAATTCATGAATCACTGTGTAGATCTTGATAAGCCATGTGATTTGAATCAGGTGTGCTGGACCAGGAATAAGTGGAAAACCTGCAGGATTCCAGCCCTGTGAGGACTGTGTTCTCTACCCCTGCTCTAGCTTAAATTTTAAATATTCAATATTGTTGTCCTGGATTTTCTCTGTATTTGGTTAAGGCGATTAAAAATTGTTGCCAAAACCATGATGATGTCATGCTGCTTTTACAGGGGTCATGGTTCAGTTCACCAGCAGGTCTGAGCGAGCAGTAAAACCAGATGCTGAAGACAAAAGCAACGGTGCACTTGATGTGAAGTACGAAAAAACACACACACACAAAGAAAACATACCACTCTGGGATGAGATTCTCCATCACATGACATCATATTCTCCAGCATCTTCTCTGGTTTCCTTTTAAATAGCAAACAAATAGCATTCTTCTCAACCATGTGGAGAGCCCACCTCTGGCAGCTTCTCCAATATGACATTGCAAGACTCTGTCAACCTATATTCCAAATTAAAATATAACAATTATGTATGCTGTTAATTACTACTTTATCAGCTACTAGAACCAAAACAAGTTTCATACTTGATTTGGCACATAACTTATAGGTGTTCTTTAAGTGTTATATGTACAGTGTTAATATGTAACACATATGTAATATTATTTTCTAGAAACATTGGTCTTTGTTTGACTTTAAGCTTCTTATCTTGAAAGGCACTTGTGAATAACTTCAACTTCTCTAATAGATTCCCCCACATACATTTTGTCTTCCATTAGCATGATTCTACTTATCATCTTTCTGATCTTCCTCAGGGAACGTCAAAATCAACTTTATGATGGTGGACTAGACAGCGGTAGCAACAAAGAGAAGAAGACCAATGCTGACTGTGACGATGCTGGGAACGTCTCTGAAGACCTGCCGGGAAGAGTGTGTTATGAGCGTGAACCTCTGTTTGATTCCTGATAAGAACCCAGTGCATAAATTAACTTCATTAGTGTGACATCATTGCATTCCCATAATCCCACCACCAGGTGGTATCAGCATTTAACACATCTCTGGTTTAAAGGTTTTTTTTTTCTATCAGCATCACCCACAGCAATAAGTGACACACCCCAATGCACACTAATAGAGCTTAAACTGCAGAGGGCAAAAACCCGACCCCTGCTGGTGTGAGTTTGCTTTTTAGAATCTTTCCTTTAAACAATTAAAGAACATTTTTTGGTATTATTTTTACTTTTTCATCAATATGTAATTCCTATTCTTTATATGTTTTCGGTGTTGTTTGTATTCAGCTAAGTTTAAAGGTTTTAAATGTTAAAATGGAGATTTTAAGAAAATGCAGATATGTGGTGAATAAACTGTTATTCTGCATTCTAACAAATATTTCCAGACATGTCTGTAATGATTTAGATTTTTTTTTCTTAGAAAATTACATAAATGGTAGAGTTAAATTTGATGAATTTGTAATAGTGTGATGATTATGAAAAACCTACCTGTATGATAAATATTTGGTATGGCTTAATAAGAAAATGTATGCAACTTCTTATCAATATATTGTTTTTTTCCTGAAATGTCTCACATTTGGAAAGGTTTCTATTTAGTTTACACATCTTGATTGTATCCTGTTGAGTTTGGAAAAATGTGCTAAACATGTTTAAATAAACACATACTTGTAAGCAGTTGTAGATTTGTATTGATGCATTATATAGTAGTACAGTAATGGCTCAAATAAATTAAATCTTTACAAGTACTGCAGTAAAGTTTACTTTGTAGATTTCATAGTGTATCACAGGATGGGTTACAACCCAAATACTGGCACACGCAAGAAGAAAATTAATTTAGAACAAAAATGCATAAAAGTTTACCTAAAAGAGATGGAATGTAACAATGATGAAAGGGCTAATGAAAAGTTGAAAAGAAAGTGATCCAGAGGGTGTAAAACTGGGTGAGTCTCATCTCTGAGCTCCCTGTCCCCACATTTGCCTGATTGTCTGGGGGATCACAAGGCATTCCCAGTCGAGAGATATAATCCCTCCAGCATATCCTAAGTCTTTCTTGGGGTCTCCTATCAGAGGGACTTGCCTGAGACATGTCACCAGGGATGTGTCCTAGAAAAATGTCATGGACCGAGCAGTGAAGGAAAAGTCATGCACAGTTAAAACAGGAAGGGTTTTTTTTTTATTATTATTTTAACCCAACAAAGTAAAACAATCCTAACAAAAAAAGTATAAATCAGTCCTGTAAAGGAGATCAATTTAACAAACTATACTTAAATAACTGATAAAAAAAAGTGACTGACTCCGGTAAATAAATCAAACAATCTGACCTAACAAATGAGACACAAAGGGAAGCTGAAATCATAGCTGATCAGCCCAAACAGGAGACAAAAAGGGGAACAGGCAAAAACCTAGCCAAACTAACAAAAAAAAATCTCCTAATTTCGCCCTCCTATTATGGACATTGATCTGGTCTAATTTAACTAGCTCCCCCCACTGGCCACCTGCTGGTTCACACCAAAGGACTGGAGCCACTGAAACTCAAAGAAAAACAAAATCACAAAATTAACTGCCACAACAAACATATCTGCAACAACCATGTATACTGTAACGTGACACATATTGATTACAAGAGCACTGGACTTGCTTGTTATTTTAAGTATTATAGCCATGAAATGACTCAGAAATGTCCCTCATAACTGGGAAAAATTAATCCAACAGGCAATAATACTAAACTGATTTCAGTTACACATTGTTTTGTGATTTACACCTAAACTGGTGACAAGAGCTGTTAATGAGTAAAATTATACAGTCACTGGTAAAAAGGTGCATAAGTGTAATATAACATCAGCTGTAAATTGTACTGTCAACACAGTATCTGTCAGCACAGAACTTGTGTTAAATATACCACTGCTAGTGTGTGTGTGTGTGTCTGTGTGTGTATGAAAGTGTATGTGTGTAAGTGATTACCCAAATAACTCAGACAAGTCATGACTGGAATGACAAACAAACAGGTAGGTGTGTCCATGCAGGCAGGTAAGCTTTGTCTAAACCTGCTCACCTTGCTCGCTGCTTCAGCAAAGTAGCGCCACATATCTGCATTTAAGAAACAGGAGCATTCTCACGTTGTACACTTTTCACGAAGTCTATATACCTGTGGACGTGTCTGGGCTGAGGCACTACTGTTGAGGCAGCAAATATGTCAGTGACAGTGTTTTTCACCAGCGTGAGCAGTTCTCTGGAGGTACAGTATACAGTTTTTCTTGTCACTTGTTTTTTCTGTAACCTTTTAAACATGTTGTGAAGCATGTTAAGCTTAGCTCGTCATATTTTATGTATCTATTTACATTTTTCATCAGTAGTCAATATAGCAGCTCATTATAGACAGTTGTAAAGCAAAACTTGCTGGCAAGTCACACCTTAGTTGCATCTGAATGTTAGAGACTTGATGATGCCAGAAAACTGATAAAGTGCCACCTTTACAGATAAAAAAGAACCAAGAAAGAATCCTATCTGTCCTGAGTTCCAAGAATATTCCCTTCAAAACCGTGGATATTGCTCAGAGTTCTGAAGACAAGGACTTAATGAGGAAAATGGCTGGGAACCCAACTGCACTGCCGCCACAAATATGCAAAGGAAACGATTACTGTGGTGTAAGTCTCAAGCAGTAAAAGCTGAGGAAATGACAAGAGTCTTTTTATAAAGATTGTTTTTATTATTATTATTTATTTAGATGAAGGAGTTAATGTGAACCGTTCACATGCTTTCTGCGTTTGTGACTCAGGAAGAAAACTTGTAGGTCAGGGTGTGGACACAGGGATTGAATAAATATTTACATTGAACCACCCTTGCTGTGGTTGCAGTAGTAGCAGTTTAATGCTTAGGATTGACAAGAGAATGAGAGATAACTACTCATTTTTCTATATTAGATCAGTGATAGTGCCAAGATACCTTTTGAGTGTATTATGAGAGAATGTGTTTTTAAAGTTACTTAGGTGGAGCTACCCCTTTTTTAATAATGACTGAATTCATAATGATGATTTCATCACAGTGGGATTATGTGTAAATGTGTTGGTTAGCATAAATCTGCAGACAGCACAAGTCTTAACACAATCCAACATGATTTTAAGGGAGCCCAGCACAGACAACCCAAACACTGCACACTCTAATGTGTATGAAGTCATCTGAGGAAGAAATAGACATATCTTTATATTTCTTATCTCATATAAGTAGCTTATCACTGCATGGAGTGAAGTTTGACCCTAAAAAACTTTGTTAGAGGAAACTGTTACCAGGAAAAATCAAATGTGTTTCAAAGGTGTGGGAAAGTACGGATTCATGTCTGAGTTATTACAAAGTATTGGTTGATAATCAGATATCATATTGTTTGCCGTTTTGTAGATGACCTTATACTATTCAATCCTAACAGTGTATCAAATAATTATTATTCATATACAGTATGCTAAATATTGCATTACATAAAATATTTATTGAGATTCAAAGCAAACAGTTTCTTCAGTAATATGAGTAACTGTTTCACAATCCACATACCTTTTTCTTTTCTTTCAGGACTTCAGTGCATTTGAGAATGCTATTGAGATGGAAGAATTGGAGAGGTTCCTTAAACTCTAAAGAGAATGGTGGCAATGAACACGGGACTGTCATCATTTTATCTTTATTAGCACTATAAAAAGTATGCTTTGTTCAAATGTGATTAAAAAATGTCACAAAATGCTTTAATTTCCAAGGAAAATGTTTTTCATGGTTTACTGAAATAAAGTGTCATTTAACAGTTTCAAATCTGTCTTTTTTGTATAACTGATTTATTTTTGTTGTATGAGAGCTACTGTTGTTTATGTAAGTAAAATAAAAACAAACAAGAAAAAAATACAACAAAAATAAAAAAATAGATAAAACCACTACCTGGTACAGCTTACCTTGATAGCCTACAACCCCCTACAACACAGCACACACACACACACACACACACACACACACTGATTCATCTCAGCCCATCTGCTGCTTTACA
>JBAMHX010000025.1:10345154-10372346 GCA_037177515.1 Pseudomugil tenellus | reverse complement strand
TATATATGCAAGTTATTCCTTATGGACCCAACCCATGAAAAAGCAGTTTGCAAAGTCCAACTTTTTTATTATATTTATTTATTTTATTATATATATTTATTTATTATCATGTGAAATGTCAATATTTTTATTGTGTAATCTTCTGATTTCTTGTTTCTATTAAGGGGTATAGGAATTGTGATTGTATTCCAGAGAATTTTGAGCAAAAGCCATAAGGTGATGCAAAATGTTTGAGAAAATAAATGTATCATATGTGTTATGCTGAACTTGTATGGATTATTTACTGGTTATCACCTCTCATCACTTTTCTTAATTTGGAAAGATTTTCCTAAAAAGCCGATATAAACAAACATAAAAAAAAATCAGCTCAGAAGTGATAGTGTTCTGTCTTTTTGAAGTGTTGTTCTCATGGTTGTAGATTCAGCTACCCAGACAGCTAAACACACTCCTAATCAAAGTCCAAGGAACAGGCTGATGTGTTGAGTTTGACGGTTTAATTAAGAAAAGTGTGAAAAGAAAAGGCCACATGATAACTTCTGAAGGCGTGGATAGCAACAGATAAGCATATGTGGCTGCTCCTGGCTCGACTTTGAAGTAAAATGGCGCTCAGGAGAAAGTGATCTCACTTCCAGAACGCAGGTTAAGCATTAAATACGCAAAACAACCAGCAGGGGGTGATGTTTTTTTTTTTTTTTAAATGTTTCCATCACAGATACTATCTATAAAACTATAAAATGCTATTTGTCCTGAATGGAACTTTAACGTCAGTTTTCTGTCCCTTAGTGACATTGAATAGCTGGTCTAAATGAAAAAATGGCCCATCACCATTTCAAAGAAAAAACTGCATTTGTCTGCTTTATTTCTTCTGCACATCTTTTGAATCCTTGTCTAAATAATGATGGTGACATGTGAACACTCTGGTAAATCATCCAAAGCAAGCTAGAATATTTTTCTAGGAAGCATCCAAATGGCATTTCACTATTTATCTTGGAAGTCTTGACATATAAAGTAACAGTGGCAGTGCCATCTTGAATTTAAAAGTGATTTATGCAGCACAGTTTTCCAGGTCACAGTTGTGAACAGGATGCTTGCCTGTCTGGTGCAGCACTATAACTGATGTGTCATCTAGTAGTGTGTCTATCTGGGCGAAACTGCTTTGTCAGATTCTTCCTGTAGGCCACTGATGACGGCTTGAACTAGACGGGAACATGTTTTGGAATGTGACCCGGTAAGCGCTAACAGTCAGCCATGCTGTAGCGTTTATCATTGGCAAAGCTGTGCTAGTGGTCACAGTGTAGGCATGGCCAGCTGTTCTGTGTTCTGATAGAAAGCTGATGTTTCCTTTTCCTGCTGGAGAGTTTGTTCTCCACACCCTCAGAGCTCAAAATATATTCTATTAATTTTCAAACACACACACTGGGTTCTTGTGGAACAAGTACTTTATTGTGTTAAGTTAAATAATTTTCGCTTGCTTATCCAGCTGGACTGTCTCCTCTTTTTTTTATAAAAAAAATCCTGTTTTAGTTTGAATGGCAAATAGTTTTATTGCCTTGCCAAATATAAATATGTTTCCATTTACAGCAGTGCCAAAGAAAAGGCAGCAAAAAATGTTAAGTGACTCTGGAATGCTTTCATGTTTTGATATGGAAACAGACCAGGGTGGCCTCACTACAAGCAAAACTAATCATCCACACATTTGCATTGAGTGATGTTGTAGAGTGTTTTGCTCATTTTATCATTTAGATTATTCTGTGTGGCTGTTTTTCATCATGTGAAATGGCTGAATTAATTTAAGCCATGTTGAAATGATAAGATTAATTGGATGAGCCAACTTCGACATGAGGTTATTTCTACTCCACAACTAGATCTGTTTATGCACTAAGAAATACCAAGAAGATGATTTTATGTGGATGTTTTGGTCAAATTATTATAGTTTCAAACACACTTTGAAAGAATGTGTAGGCTGGATATTTCATTTGTTGTACTGTTTTTATCATGTTTGATATCAGACAAAGTATTCCTTTTGAAAACATTACCTTGGAGAATTTATAACTCTGCTGACCCTTTTCTGTTAGTTAAAGCTATGCGTGTCCCTGTCTAGGAAAAGGAGAGCAGTCATACCCGGACCTGCTGGCGCTGCTGATCGCGTTACTGGTGACAGTGATAGTGGCTTTGGGAGTGAAGAACTCTGTTGGCTTCAACAATGTCTTGAACGTCATCAATCTCGTTGTGTGGGTGTTCATGATGATTGCTGGGATGTTCTTTGTTAACGGCGAGAACTGGGATGAAGGAAGATTCCTTCCGTTTGGTTGGTCAGGGGTACGCATACACGCACACATCCCAACTATGAATCATATTTAAGGTATTCTGGTTTCAAGCTATCATTTTATTTGCCTCGTGTTGGTTACAGGTGATGCAAGGTGCAGCCACTTGTTTCTATGCCTTCATTGGGTTTGACATCATCGCTACAACAGGGGAAGAAGCCAAGAGTCCCAACACCTCCATCCCGTATGCCATCACTGCCTCGCTTATTACCTGCCTCACTGCTTACGTATCTGTAAGTTACCTTTTATACCCCTACAGATATAAAAAGCATATTCTTGCTTACCCCAACTTTAAGAGGATTTAAGAATTCATAGATGGCCGTCGGACATTTAAAAAAAATATATAATCAAGCACATTTTTTGTTGACTGTGTGACATGTGCAGGACCAGATTCAGATAAATGAACATGACCTTACCCATCTTGGAGAAACAGTTGTGTACAAATACAGTGCAGTTTCTACTTTGTGCAACTGTTTAATCTTTTTAGCAGTATTAAATTAAAAGCTTTCATTTGAGGACATAGCTTAGTTTCTGTTCATGCTGTGGTCATATGTTCACTCTACAACTTGTCATTCCTCATCATGACACTCTCTGCTTGAGTCCGAGCCTTCAGTTCTTCAGTTAGAGTCGGACAACGTTGCCCCAAATGTATAGAAGCTCCTAATACAAAGATAGAAAAATGTTTTCCCTGCACTCTGCCTGTGTGGGTGTGAATCTCATCTCTGATCTGTATGTATTCAGCTTGCACAGCTTTCAGAATGCTTAAAGTGTGCTGGGTGCCTATTACAGCAGCCAATCCAAATTGAGGGATTTTTCAGCGTTGCCTGAGGCAAAGCTTGCAACGACTTCAAACCTCAGCAACTTCTTTTTAAAATTCTTCTTTCTCTCCCAGTCAAATCAACCCCTCCACATCACACCCTCTCTGCTGCGCTCTGAAACTTTTTCAATCTTTTTTTAATCTTCATGTTTCTTCATCTCTTAACTTTTTTACTCTTGCCGCTATGGTTCAGTCTAGAAAAATTACAACCATTATATGAAATGTTACATATTACTCTTTCTGGTGGCATCTGTTTTTTTTTTTTTTTTTTTTTTTTTTCGCAATACATTTGAATTAGAGATTGTAAGACACCCCTCAAGTGTTTTCATGGATGGTTTTTCCATATACAGTTTCTTCAATTCCTTGCACTAAGTGGGCGTTATAAAAGATTAGTTTAAAAGAACATTAAGAAAAGGCTCTCGCTGAATAATGATGGGATGAAATTACCAGTCGGAGTGGGGTGTTACTTGCATCTGCTCATTTGCAAATAAGTATTAATTGTTGTGCCTTGAACTGCTATCAGCCATCAGGTTTTATGTTTGTTACAGAGATGCATGATATTGCATTTAAGCTGTTATCTGATATGTTAACCAACTTTAACCAGTTGTGGCTCAAGACACAGATACATGAGCATAAAGACTCCTCTGTAGTGGACCAACCATATTATTTCCACTCACATTGCGATATGAATGCATATTTCTACATAACAATTCAAAGCAAAGCATCTCATTTAACAAAAATAAAAGATAATATCTGGATCCTATAACCAATGCCAAAATCAAGTCAGCCATAGCAAGATGGATATAATCTTTAAACCTAATCAAATACTTTTAATGACTAAAACTAATCAAAAATCCTAAACAGCCATTGTCAAACTAAAACAGAATGTGACCAAATGATGTATAATCAAATGAGATGTACACAAATATTGTGTACGTCTCAAATTAGACAGATATTCATCATCAGTGTAAGAACTCATATGACCTGCAACACAAAGTTAAGGTATGAAATATAACAGCATGCACAGGCTAACAACAATTCATGCAGGTTTTATTACAGATGAGTATAATCCCTTTTAACTAGTAAACACAAATTGTCTGATATGTAGTACCTTAACCAAATAAAGGTCAGCATGTTACTCAGAGGAAGGTTCATCTCTGTGTGGGCTTTGCATCTTTCTCTAAGAAACATTATGTAACTTTCTAGGGTAATATTCTTTGTTTCTGGCTCGTTTCAGGGGTACTTTTCACTAACGTACATCCAGCCTCTATCAAACTAGCACTTCACATCTTCTTTTTCCTCCCTGAGGCATGTGATTTTTTTCACTTTTCAGCACCGCATCACTTATCAGCAACTGAATAGTCAATGCACTGGCTGATTAGCAGATTCAGTAAAGAATCCCAATAACACATTATACAAAGAAGCAAGAAAAGAAAGAGAAAAAGTTACAGCAGGAATCTTCATCATACTGACTTATACTGACTGTAAAGACCTGTGAGAAGAGGCAGGATGGGAAAGCTGTGTGCAGTTTCTTCCATCGCTGTGACAGGCTCTTTAAAATCAATTTTCTTTGCAGTGCAGCATTTGTGACAGCATGATTCCACAAGTCAGACCTAAAGAATGAGAAATACACATAAAAAAGCACACATAAACAATGAGAAAGCACCATGACTAAAGCACATTTTGCATGTTATGAGATATCCAGAGGGCTTTGCATGGTTTAATTTTCCGGTTTTACTGTTAAACAGGCTCTTAAACCTAAATGGGACAAAATCAGACATTCCTGTTGTCTGTTCTCGCGATTATATGACCTTGTCTTTAGATGTGTCATCTTAGTTTGGATGTGAAGGTCTGTCGTCGGCTAGAGGATTTTTTTTTTAGTTTATTAAACTATATTTCTGCACATGTGGCAGCGGATGAGGATTTTAGTGCTTTCAGCTAATCAAATGAGATTGATTTTCCTTCCTCTTAGCAATGGAGATTGGGTTATTCTGAGAAATGAACAGCACTATCTTTGTATCATCCCTGCAGGTTTCTGTGATCCTGACACTAATGGTACCTTACAATGAGATTGATGCAGACGCCCCGCTGATGGAGATGTTTGCCATGCATGGTTGTATGTTTGCAAAGTATATTGTGGCTGTAGGATCTATAGCCGGATTGACTGTTTCTCTTCTGGGGTCACTGTTCCCCATGCCGAGGGTTATCTACGCCATGGCAGGGGACGGACTGCTGTTTAAGTGAGTCTCACTATTTATTTTTTGTATCCGTTTAAATAACGTATACGTATGAGTCTGAATCTACTCAATTTTGTGTGTAGGTTCCTGGCTCATGTGTCTTCTTATACGGAGACCCCTGCTGTAGCTTGTGTGGTGTCAGGCTTTCTGGCTGCCCTGCTGTCCCTTCTAGTCAGCCTCAGAGACCTCATAGAGATGATGTCTATAGGAACTCTTTTGGCTTATACGCTGGTAAGTGGGAACAATTTTTGGATAAGTAAATAATTCTTTCTGCATATTGAGTCAGGTTGTAGAATAAAGGAAAGCTTAATGTTTGCTTTGTTGCATTGCAGGTGAGCCTCTGTGTATTGCTCTTACGTTACCAACCGGAGGGCGACATCCATGGCTTTGTAAACTTCCTCTCAGAGGAGCAGAATAGTAAGAGAAAGGAAGGTGTCCTAGCTGAGTGCGAGAAAGACGCCTGCTCACCAATCAGTGAAGGAGACGAATACGGAGGCCTGCCCACTAACACCTGTGGAGCCAAAAATCTGCCCTCGCTAGGAGACAACGAGATGCTGATTGGTAAACCAGATAAAAACGCATACTCTGCCAGCCACCCTAACTATGGCACTGTGGATATGACCACAGGCATTGAAGCAGAGGAGTCGGAAGGGGGGATGTCTCGAAGGCTGAAGAAACTCATTGGACCTCGCTACTATACACTAAGGATCCGACTTGGTCTACCAGGAAAAATGGACAGGCCCACTCAAGCCACAGGAAAAACTGTCACTGTGTGTGTGCTGCTGCTCTTTATCTTCATCTTTGTTTTCTGCTCCTTCATCATTTTTGGTGAGAGCAAGCAAACTCGCTCAGATGTACACCATGTTGGCAGCATGCATTCATTCTTTCTGTATTTTCTTTCAGGAGCGAACAGTATTGGGGAAGGTCGTTGGTGGGCATTGCTGCTATTAATCTTCCTCATCATTTTCATTGCGCTTTTGGTCATCATCATCCTCCAGCAGCCAGAGAACCCCAAGCGACTGCCATACATGGCACCCTGTGTGCCATTTGTACCTGCTTCAGCGATGTTGGTTAACATCTACCTCATGCTTAAACTTTCTGCCATCACATGGATACGATTTTCAATCTGGTGCCTCGTCGGTAAGACGCCACTTTGCCAAGTTCTCTGTTTTTCCTAAGAGGTTATCTATTGGTATGTTTTAATAACTGGGAACATTTTTTCCATCCTGGACAGATTTGAGCAGAGCTTGTTGTTATCTCAGTTATCTTCAATAATCGAATTTTATGGCCATTGAAAAAGACTAATTTCTTATTGACTTACTGTGCCAGTAAAAGTTAAAGTGGGTTATTTTTTCTCTTTGCTCTGTTTGTCATTTTGTTTTCACTCATGTGTGTCTGTATTTAAAGGGAAATAATGTGAAATTAGGACAAAAAAAGGAAACTAATTACCAGGATTTTTTTTTAAAAGTCTGTACCGTTTCCTATGTAGTTATTTTATTTTGTATTTTTTTACATGTTGATATGGAGGAAAATGCTGTTTTACTATAAAAATTATTCAGCGACTCTGAACTGTGAAAATTGTAGTCTTTTTAGAGTATTTACGCTTATATTTGAGTACTCTGGAGAATTCCTTCAAAGACAAATTAGGAAATGCGAAAGCTGTTGTGCTTTGGTGGTCACTTTTCAAACCAAAGAAATAAACACAGCGCATATTATACACAGAACTTTTTCAGGTTGAACTGTTTAATATTCTTCCACAAAGACAAAGTTGCCTATCTGCATAAGCATGAGAATGCCTTTGAACATCAGAGTATACAGAGACAAATTGATCATTTCATCAGCTTATTGATGTGATTAGATCTAATTTAAGTTATATTGAGTAAACCTAAAGGACCATGTCAACTTGTAGCAACTAAATCCAACAAGAACTGATCGTTCTAGAAAAAATATCAGTAAGTAAATCAGGAACAAAAAATCAGGATTGTCCTTGCACCTTTGCAATAGGGTTTGGGTGTCGTGATGTCATTATTTGGCGGGCTTGATTAACTGCTTCTCTAACCTTTTGCACTGTGTCCAGACGTGGTCTACAGTTGTGTGTTTTATTTGTGGTCATAATGGCTCATGGTGAAAAGATCCCACTTTCCTGTCATGATTTGGACTTTGTGTTGGGGTTTTTGGTTTCCTGTTTTATTTAGTAGTCTTCCTGTTTTGCACTGTTTCTGTTTTTGCTTCATGTCTTGTTCATTAGTTTCACCTGGGTTTGCTGGGTCATTGTGTTCACCTGTGTCCATTTTAGTTCAGTTGTATTTAAGTCTGTTGGTTTCTGTTCTTGTTTGCTGGGTCATTGTATTTTTACTAGTCTGTGGTTCCTTATTCTGTGTTGGGCTGCATTTATTTGGTAAGGCATGCTTAAATCCTATTATAATAAATCAAGTTAATTTGCACCCTGGCTGTCCTTCTTGCCTGCGTTTAGGTGCACATCCTCCAGAGCTCCTAACTCTTACTTGTTTGGAAGTTGAAATACAGAAGCCAAGTATCTCAGACAACGACTCCTCGGCTAGTCTAGATCACGGCTGTAAGATGACCAAACATAATCCAACACATTTACTGCATATGAAAGTGAAATTAAACATCTTAATATTAGATAAATTACCTAAGTACACTTTTGAAACACAGTTAAAAGGACATGTGTGCATGCTGCTACAACAGTAAAGACATTCATGTAAATTCAAAATTTTCTGGTCCTGTGCGTCCTTGTTTAACATATCCCTGTAAATTTCAGTTTCTTTTCTGCATTTTAGTAATGATTTTTTTTCTTCTCTTCATTCGGTGCTACTTTGCTGCTGTTTTTTTGTTTTTTTTTTACATTCATGAGGGTTTCAATAAGGCCACTACGTCCCAGAATGCAACATGGTGCCCAAACCCTATTAAGCAACATAACTATAGCAAGGGAAGTAGTGCTTTAGCGTAAATGAATATTTTTACAAATATTCATTCGTAACCCAACATTATATAAAGTAACATCTACAGGCTGATAATATATTAACATGTTGACTGAAATAGGCCTATAGCAGTTGTTGACTTTATTCTTCAATTTATATTTGAACCAAATAACTGAGTTAGTTTCAGTGCAGGGATTTTTTTTTATTATCATTCGTGTTATTAAATACACTCATTATAGAATCTAATCTGCATTTGTTAAAGCTGTTTTTTTTTCATTAGTACAAACATCTGCAAGAGGGGCGGGGCTGTTATACAGGCTTTCTATTTATGCAGAATCTGTTTGTATATTTGAGTTCATTGTTATGTGTGTCCCTTCAGGTGTGCTCATTTACTTTGGCTACGGCATGTGGAATAGCACGCTGGAGATCACAGCCAGAGAAAATGAGGTGCATGCCTCCACCTACCAGCGTTACGATCAAGGTGTGGATGAGGGCTTCTGCGGCTTCGATGATGACTTCTACCCACCTAGCACTGACACCTGGGGTGCTCCAGACGGGGGGTCGGGGAAGATCTCTCCCCCTAAGGCAAAACCTGAAAAAGATGGGTTGCCATCAAAAGATGGAGGCAGAACCATTGCTAATAATGGCCTTGCGGAGGAGGATCCAATGGATTTCTGAAGGGACGGACATTGTGTTATCCTGAATGTACTGCCTTGTCTGCTGCCTGGGGGAAGGGAGGGAACGAGTGTGTGAGCGCATGAGTGATAGTGTGTGTGCATGCTTGCATGCATGTGTATTTGTTTGTGTATCTAACCCTTGGGCTAGATTGTTTCTGGGCTGTGCAACAGCTTTGCCTTTTACATTATTCGACTAAGCTTAACACGTCACTCACACACAAATGCAGACCTGAAGGTCCCGCGTATCTTGATACATCCACTTGTTATTCACTCACTAAAGTCAACATCCCCATGGAGAAAGACCGGTTAGGAAAATGCTAACGAAGCAAGCGATTAGATATGATGTGGATCACCGCACTGTAAAATAAATAAATGAGCAACTTTTTAACCATTTATTGGTAAGAATTATGGGACATGAGCAGTGTGATGATGATACAGTGCAGATGAATCAGCACCTCTCTTCCTGTTTCAGCACACATTGACAGGAAAGTTAAACGACAGCATGCCAAGCCCAAATGACTTCCTGAGGCCATATGTAACTTTTTCCTGCTCTCTTTTTAAAAGGACAGGGGAAACATCTCTACACATGCTCTCAAAATCTTTTATAAAACTTAATAACAGCCAGAAACACACAGTCTTGCCCTAAACATCTAGCCCAAGGGCCATAAAAGTGAATTTGGAAAAGGGTGTTAATGTTCTCTGTGACAAATCGTACTTGGACTGCTTGCAATAGTGCCTTCATCTACTGTGTGTGAGATTCTGGTTCTTTTCTACTTTTAGGTTTGCTTGTGTGTGTGTGTAGTGTAGTTTTAGTTATTTACAGTATTTCTTGGTTCCTTCTGGTGAGTTAATTCTTCCCATTAACGTCATCCTTTTTAATACTTTGTCAACCTTTTTTAATATTCAGGTAATTTCAGTTATAAAGTTAAATAATATAACATAATTTTTGGTGTCAGTGGATTAACCTATAGTTCAAGTCTGACTCCATTATTAGCCATACCTGAGTAATAATGACGGAAAAGAACTGAAAGAACAGGCACTGTAGTGGACGCTCCTGTCTCGCGCGAATGGGGCCTGTTGGTAATAAGACGATGTCGCAGCGTTATGACGTCCTCTTTACTCACTGCCCGAAAAGAGGACAGGGTGCGTTTTGCAAACTGCCGGCATAATCTTCAAGATTAATAAAACATCTTCACTCATAAACTACCCAGATCGAGTAATTTATAATGGATGATAACTGTACTGTCGTATATTTTCTGTATTGCAGATTTTTTAGTCCGCCATCCATCGCAAATCTACAATGGCCGAGGAAGGGTGAGATTGACGCTTCTTTTTGCCTCAGCCTTATTAGTGAAATAGTTTTAACCGAACTGTTGAATTAGGGTTTTCATTTTTCCAAATTTAACATAAAAAATAAGTGTCCTAAGTGGTCCTACATATTTAAATACTAGTATATTTAATACTACATATTAGCCAAGCTGTTAGCTTAGGCAAGCTGTAGAGTAAAATTGTCCAAAGACTGCTCCTAGAAGCTGTTAAATGTAGTTTATAAATATATACACACGTTTAAGTTGAACAGGTGGACGTGTAAATAACGAAAAGAATGCTTGATGCTGGGTTTGTTGGTTGCCCTGATGCTAACAAGCTCATGTAGACATGCTGGATAATGTAAAAGCATAAGAATTGCATGTAAAAGTTTCACCTGGATATATAAGACCTGAAGAATCATAGTAATGTTTTTTTTTATGCTTTTTCATTTATTCATAAACTTGAATAAGTGAAATAAATTAGAACAGTCCAGCAATAAGACAAACCTGTTTGTAGGAATTTTAAATGAGGTTAAATCACATTTGCAGTACGCTAGATTTAAACTGCAAAATATTGTGAAGTTTCAAAGTATTACACTTTAAAAGTTAAGCTGTTTTTAGTTTTCTTTGTTGAAGCGAGCTCTGTTGCATGAATGATGATTTTATTCTTTTGTCGGATACCCCTTCACTCTACAATGAGTGAGATGCCATGTCTGACATGCTGCTAGCTCAGTAGTATTATCCTGAGTCGTCATTGTAGTTGTCTTGCACATATAAAGTTTGCTTTATATCTATTTGTCACAGCACTGCTGCCGGAGGTGTGATGGATGTCAACACCGCTCTACCTGAAGTGCTCAAGACCGCACTTATCCACGACGGCCTTGCTCGTGGTATCCGTGAGGCTGCTAAGGCCCTGGATAAGTATGTTTAATTCATCAGCATTTTCTTTTGTGTCTGGGATAACTTGGCTCCCTCTGCTGAACATTTTGTAGAAGATTGCCACTGTTACCCAATTTTTGAGATTCAGCATCAGTATACATCCTTGATGGCATGTATTCACTTCGCTGCCAGTTAATACATTGTGCTTTTATAGACGTCAGGCTCATCTCTGCGTCCTGGCTGCCAACTGTGATGAACCCATGTACGTAAAGCTTGTTGAGGCCCTCTGCGCTGAGCATCAGATCAACCTGATCAAGGTAAGGAGTCTCCTGGATAGATGGAGTGTTTGGAGTCAGTGTATGTGTTAATGCTATACTGCCATACTTGGACATAACCCAGTTGAGTAATCTGCCAAGATGATGGTTGTCATGCATTGCTGTATCCGTGATGATGTTTTGGCTCCCTCTACTGAACACCTTGAGGATATTGCCATTGTTACCCAATTTCTGTCTGAGATACAGTCAAGTATGCACTCAAACTATCTGGGTAAATGTCTTTGCACCCCAGGTGCATCGCAGGACAAATTTGTGATTAAATACACTTGCATAGTTAAACGATACTTTAATCCAGGGTTGGTTTTGAGATTGGAAATGTTGCAAATGTTTAATCCAATTACTTTAGTTTGAATATTTGTCAAATTTTAGGTCGGCACATAATTTTCTACCAATTTACCTTTATAGGTGGACGACAACAAGAAACTTGGTGAGTGGGTTGGTCTGTGCAAGATCGACCGTGAGGGGAAACCTCGCAAGGTGGTGGGCTGCAGTTGTGTCGTAGTCAAGGTAAATAATTCTCCTATGTTAAATTTTTAGAATAATATTTCTAATGTTGTTCGATGTTATTTTGGTTTTTGATATTTGATGTAGTCAAAGCACTTTTATTTCGATCTACATTTTGTATCAGACTGGGAGGTTTTTGCAGCCTAGCTGCCCGTCCTTCCCACTGGCGCAAAGATCCTGTCATTACATTAAAAGAACCATGCTACAAATGTAGGAGCCACTAATCTGTAGTTCATGGGCTTTTTTGAAAAAGGATAAATTATAAGTACAAAAAATAATTAAATTTTTTTAATTTGGAGTCTTTTCTAAAATAAACTTTACATTTTTCTTCCTGGAGCTTTCTTGGGTATGTTAACTTTGTTGTTGTACTATTGCAGTTGTCAGTCTTATTGTTCATGTCTTTATTTTTCTGCCTGCAGGATTATGGCAAGGAGTCTCAAGCCAAGGATGTTATTGAGGAATACTTCAAAGCCAAGAAATGAGGTGTTAATAAAGTGTGGAAATCATGTTGTTTCCTGTACTTTTTTCCCCCCTTCTCTCCGTGAACCTGTGAATGACATTTTAATGTAATATGTGTGTAAGAAACCCAAGTTCATCTGATAGTATGCATTTCTAAAAGGGAAATGATAGTTTTATAGTGCCTACAGCACTACCTGCCCCAAAAACTAGTAAACATCTTTTCTCTGAGAACTTTCATGGTGAAGATGTTGGTCAGTCTTTCGTGGTGCAGTGCAAAGTCAGCGCAGCCTCATGTCCACCCAGCTTCAACTTTGTTTCCTTTAGCATTTAATAGGACAAACACTAAATCACTGGTAAATGTTTAGTATAATTCAACTTTACTAAATATTAAGCTTGATTTTTATATTATGCCTATATTGGCAGAGAAAGGACACTTCCAAGCAAAGAATCTGCATCTGTGTGCGATCCTGCCATTTTTTTTCTCTGAGCTCATTTGGAAAATGCTATATGTTTTATGTCTGGCCTGTATAATTTTCTCAGAGCTCTCTCCAGTCAAGCACATAATTTTAAGGTTTAGAAACATCCTTTAGAGTTTCTATAACGTGTTTTATCTCATAGGAAATTAGGACCGGCATTTTTTTCCATTAGTCATGAATGCACCATTAGTATAAGTACAATTTGCAGCCACCACAAAAACAAAATGGCAATATGATGGCCATAGAAACAGTTGTTAATCTAAGCTGTTAAAGTATTTAGTGATGGGAAGTGTACTGTTTGGAGTCAATATGAAGGAAGAATTAGCAGTTCTTAACATGGGCCACTTCTCAATTTCAATATTTAGTCTGTTTAATTGCAGAGGTGTATTTTGAACTTGTCATCAGAGTGCCACAGCATGCACTGTTTGCTTTCTCATACCAATTCACCTTTATAGCATAATGTGTTCAAGGGTTTTTATTTTTTAATGATTTTGGATGTCAAGACTCTTTGGAGGAAAGGCACAAAGTGTAACTTCATACCCCACACAATCCACCTGAATAGACTTTTAGGTTAATGGGAGAGAAAAAGCTTGAGTGTTTTGCCCAAATCATCAAAAGATTTTGAAAAAAGTGGTTTTTTAAAAAACTGGGATATCTAAATGAAATTTTTTTGAATTTGTAATAAAGTGTGTAAATTTTTAATTTTAAGCCTAATTTACTAAAGAAGTTGCATAAGTCTCTTTAAATCACATTTTCCTTTTTAAAATATAATCAAGACATTCACATATTAAAAATCATTTAACAAACACGAACCTTGCAAAAATTTGGAAGAAACACAAGATATTAAAAAAAAGTCATTTACATGACAAAATGAACAAAAGCATCTACTGTCTGTCCTTAAGGTTTATTGGAAATAATTTACAGAAAATTCTACCAGACTGCATTGTTGTGATTATACCATCAGGAAGAAAACCTTTAACTTTTACAAAAGAAAAAAAAGAACACACCAAAACCCTTATCCCAGTACATGTTACAGAATCTGTACAGAGAAGCCTTCAAATGAATGGTTGGGTGCGGACAGGTCCTTCCTATACCCTTGAATGCTCTGGTTAAGATCAGAGTACAAAGACAGAAACATCTTGCCAGGCTCTGGTACGTCTTCATCCTGGATAGTTCCTGCTTCAGCTGCGTGGACACACTGGGATTTCACAGAGGTTTGTCCCAGCATCAGGACCAAGAGGTGCTGAGCAGAGATGAGTTGGGTTTGTTCAGCTACTCCGAACCTCCCTCACCTTTTTATTTAGCTCCTTTAACCTCTTTTCTTAAGACCATTAAGAGTTTGTAAATCCAGACGTTCAAAAGCAAAACGGGAGAAAAAATTAGAAAAAAAAAAAATCACAAACTGCTGCAGTGTAGTGTTTTTTTTTTTTTGTTCTTAAATAGTTATACAAAAGATGGGGGCTGCCTGGCTGACCATTTCCATGGCAACATTGCATCAGTCCATATTGCTAGGGTAGTTACAGGTATTCAAACTCCAGTGCTTGGTGTAATGCCAGCAGGTCTGAGTGACTGGATATCCTCCAGAAAGGCATGTTGTGCTGTGGAGTGGACACACATGGTTAAAACCAGATAAAATGTAGTCACAGTTGGTCACCGCCACCTAAAATCATGCAAGCTACACTACAGTAGCTTGTAGCTGCTTAGTTTGCAATAGCACTGCAAACCAAATGCATGCAGTTCTAACACATAAAGGAGTGTAGCATTTTGGGAAAATGGTTATAAGTTTCTGTTTCCAGTTATATGATGTGAAACCCATCAGTCTAGTTAGCTGCAAAACTTTACTTTTTAAATAAATCAGAGTTGGGAAAACAACCAGCACCCATAAAGCCAGTAAATAACATACTCCTAATTTAATCTCTAAAAGAGTGTAAAAAAAAAAAAAAAGAGTAAACTCATTTGGATCGATTCAGGCAGTTGCAATTGATGAGATTATTGCTGCTATCAAAATGCTGCAATATGGAATAAAAATGGTTTTTTGTTTGTCCCTCTGCTCTTAATACCTGTTAAATATAAAGCATATTTAAATATCAGACCAGGGAATGATACTCCACGCTGGCTTAAAAAAAATTCAAGAGACAGATCAGTAACTCTGAGCTCCCAGCTGCCATCAAATGCAACACTTTATACATTTTAGCTACACCTTTACTGTAGCATACGATGCAAACAAAGCCTTTCCTCAGATTTCCACATCATTGTGCCAAGCCAAATAAACTGGCTGTTGGCTACATTATGTTTAGCAGATCTAACCCTCAGACAGAAAGTAAAAAAACAAAACAGTATATCCCAAAATGCCAAACCTTTTTTCAAATGATCCCAGCACCATGTGTTATAAATGAAACCCAAAGAAGAAGAAAACATCCTTATTTTGTTCTTTTTTAAGAGAGCAGGTTCCTGTGCAGTTAAATCAGAAACCATCACTACTTGTGGCTGGATTTCCTGTCATGCAGCTTCTCTTATTAAAACTGCAGCATCAGTTCAAAACAGTCATCAATTCACTGGATAATAAGCAGCAACATTGTACAACACAAATAAGTTCACAGCTTGGTTACAGTGTATATTTGGGCAGTCATTCATCTTGTGTGGTATCACTAATTCTGATAGACACATGATTAAAATGAACAATGGCAAAAAACCTGATTTATTTTAACATTATTATTAAGTGCCAAAATATACACAATCCAAGCTCCACTCTTAGATATTCACTCAGATAATTGCAGTCAAGTATCTTGTAACTGTGTCAAAGAAACAAACAAAAAAGCCAGGAGACCAGGGAAAGTCAAAGACCAACACAAAACGGCTGTAGCAAAGAAGGCAGGTTTTGTCCAATCAGAGCTCACACTGTGCGGAGTAGGCGGGGTCACGGTAAGGTTGCGGGTCCATTACCTTTTTGGCCGCCTGCTCCTCTTCCACACCGTCCCCAATTACAACATACACTACTTTCCTGCCAAACCTTTGCATTATGCGTTCAAAGCAACTCTCTTTTCCTGCAAAAAAACAAATAAACAAGGGGAGGAAGGAGGGGGTCACATGGTCAGAGAGGTCAAAGTTCAGAAGTCGTCTGTTTACCTGGCAAGCAGCATGCTCTTCGTCCTTCCCATCGCCAATCACAACATATGTAATGTTAGTGCCAAAGCGGGAGACTATACGCTCAAAACAGCTCTCTTTGCCTGGAGAGAAACAGATTGCTTTCACAGGTTTTTCCTTTGTTTAGAAGGAAAGAAAACATGGAGAAGCAGAGCCGTGCGTGTCGGGGTAAAGAGGAGACACACATAAACACACAAGAAAACCATTTCTAAAACATGATTTACTGTGGTTAACTCTGATATTATGCATGATCCATTATGGAGATGCCAAATTTCTGACTCTAAACAAATATACATTGTTGTTTGCTTTGAAAGCAGTTTCATTGCAAAGTTATCCGAGAAGTCTGAAATTAAATTCAAAATGTTCTAAACTCAACACGGTTGCCATGGTTACCCCACTGTCATGGTAACATGGAGCTTGAACTGGATGATAAGCTCACACTTAGGCTGTGTCCGAATGTGCACCCTATGCCCTAACCCCTCATTCACTACATAGGGCTGCACTACATAGTGCACTATATAGTGCCCTCAATTTTATTGTGATTCGGACATGAAGCTCACTACTTTTTTTCTGTCGCGCATCACGTGACTACCAGCTGTAACTATGGCAACCACAACAGACTTGAAAGTTACGTTTCAAATCCAATCTAATTTCGTGTGCAAGTGTCTTATTTACTTATTTTGCGTTTTATTCTTGCTTTGTATAATAATTATTCGGTAGAAAAGAGATAAAAAATGATGCTTTATAGTTTTTTTGTTAAAGTTTTTTACGTTCTTATCATTTCCGCTATTGTAAGCTCCGGCCTGCAATGCATTGTGGTTATATTGACCCGTCTAGTGACCATTGATGCTCACTACTTTTCAAGATGCATTGTGGGTAAATTTGAGTGCACTACTTTTTTTCCCAAAGTACATTCGGACACCCCTTCGAAAAGGCGTGAGCCCTATGTAGGGCACTATGTAGGGCATAGGGTGCACATTCGGACACAGCCTTAGCTTGAGCTTCATTTCCGGAATATGCATGTTCTTTACCTCCATCATACACAGTATGAGTTGCTGTATGATTAATTACAAAAGTAAGTGGCCCCCAGTTGATTAGCAGTGGCTTAACCACCAGAGTCTGGAGTTCATACAGAATGAGGGGGTCTAGCCTGAACGATCAAATGAATGTAGAGATTATTGGATAGCAGAACAGGACCATGGGTGGTGAGGATATGTTGTGAACTAAAGCAATATGAATCCACATCCACAGATGGTGATGTCACTAAATCTGATCAGATTCTCCATTCACATGGAAATTTGGGGAAACAAACTGAAATTGCATAAGGTCATCTTCATTTCAAAACTCTTTTTTTGCCTGCTACGTAAACCACATCGCTGTCCTTCTTTCATGGTTCTATAAAACTAAAAGTGTTTTTCTTTTAGCACAGTCACTGCTTTTCTGTGCTGTCGTCAAGCAGCTGGGAAAGTTGTGCTGAGGACACCCACATTCCTGGCAGCAGCCCTGCTCATATTTACAAAAAATAAAGCTTGAAATGTAACCAAACATTTCCAGGCAACTGTTCTGCACTGTTGAAACCTGGGCTAAATCAAACTGATCCATCTTACAGTGACAAAGGAAATGCTTATACGTACAAATAGAAGTAATCAGCATTTGACATGTTGCATATAAATGCCATGGGACAAATATTATCTAAAGTGGCCGTGTAATATTGAACTCCAGATCTGGTGTGGATGTTGAGTCCTCATCTTTCATCTTGTACCAGCCTCTGCCCTGGAAAGCAACCGTTTTAGCTGTTGCCTATTTAAATTGGAGCACCTCTATGAACATTACCTTCTTTTAGTTGGTTCTTTTTATTACACTTTAGCACATTATTCCTTTTTCCCCACATAGGAAATACTGAAAGCAAGCAGTACATTACAAAGACTGAGATGCAAGGTAGAAATATTTCCTGAATGAGAGCATGCCAGGAATTTATATTACAGTATTTCCCTGATTCTGCAGTCATTCACATACTAAAGACACATGATGCAAGACATTTGCAGCAACAGTAACTGCGAAATATAAATGTCCTTTTATATTGTCATGATCTTACTTTCTTTGATAAATACAAAATAATTTCCAAACAAAGAGAAATTTCTATGAACATGAAGACTATTTTAATCACGAATGCTTTGGCCACACCAGGGAAGCAGATATGAACAAGACCTATGCTGTCGGAAGCAAGGAATAGGTTTATATCCCCGAACACCCTCAATCCTTCTTTTCCTCAATCCTTGAATAGACACAATACAATAATATAAAGCTAAACATGTTCAGTCGCAAAGCTCCACCTGGTGTGGAAACTGTGAACCAGCCCGGTATGACGTCAGGACAGGATGCATCCTGAGGTCATGACCTTTTATTTGCACTTCATTTGAGGTCAAATAGACAAATAGTTCCAGAGATATAGCCAAAAATCTGACTTGTTGTGAATAAAGCGCCACCTGGTGAGGAAACCATAAATCAGATTATCGTGAAATTCAATACAGATCGTCCTCTTGGGGACCTAAACAGGTACACCGAGAATCAAATTCCAATTGTGAAAACTGAGCTATACCATGAAGGTTATCCGTCGATGGTTGGTCGTGATGAAACCACTATATCCCCCACACTCCGCGTTCGGGGATATAAGAAATATAATAAATATGTGGTAAGCTGGTACCAGTTAGAAGGTAGAGAAATGAGTTACATCTTTATTACTTCTCCCCCATAATTTGTTGTTGTCTCTTTGTTTATTTAAACACATTTTACTTCATAGAAAAATTTTGAAGAACATTATTTACAACATAATTGTCTTTCATTGGGTTCAATAGTTTTGATTTATTGCCTTGTCTCATTCCCAGTCTGCATTAAGCGTATGTTTGAGTTTTAGTACATATGTCTTACCTATTTTGGTTGCGCTGTAAATGTTCTCAATAGGGAAAACTGATCCAAGACTATACAGAAGAACTTTAGCGAGCGCTGGTATGAGCTGCGTTGTGGTCACCAACACATTTACACAGTTACTCCTGTGGGAATCAGAGACAGAACAGACTACTTTATCCACAGCACTGGTTGATATAGGAACGGATGGTTAGAGCGATTAATGTCTTTTCATTAATGTCTTATTGTACTATGCATGGATTCATTCCAAACATCTTTATGCTTGAGATAATAAAAGGGATGAGAGAAAATAAACTCCAATCAATGTAGATGAGAAAAAAAGAACTAAAGTTAAGCGCCACCTGGAGCTGATGATGGACAGGGACTTTAGCGCATGAGTGAGCCAGGAGTCGGTCAGAGCTTCCACCTCTGCTCTGAGCTGCAGCCACGCATCTCTCTTAGCAGGACCCAGCAGACCTAAAACACAGTGCAGGCCTTGTCTTTATCCAATTTGAAAGTATCATAACCATGTAGTAGCTTGGACATGGGACTTTACTGATATGTTACATGAGGGTGTAAGTTTAATGTGCCAGTTTGTAAAGAAGACCGGTGAAATTTTCCCAGTTTCCAATATTTCTGTTGGATGATTTTGGATTTAAGCTACTAACATACACATTTAACATTTATGTCACATTACAGCTTGTGTTGTATAACCTGTAGCAGACCAGAAAGCATGATTTTTTTTGTCCTTTTTGGGGGTAAATGAATTTTCATTTTATAATTTATGAGCTCCTTACAACAAGAAAAACAAAAACAAACTTCCTTGTGCACTTGCGCAATATCACAACCAATCAGTAAATTGCATTCTTCATTCTTATTGGCTTACCCCCCACATTGTTTTTGTACGTGCTATACAACTCTTTGACCCGTCGGTAGCGGAAAGCCAGTTTCCTCATCCAGTCGACCCCACCGCGAACACCCGTTGCCAGGCACAGATTGGCGCTGGTTGCAGCTGCATGGAAGCCATCAGTTGCAAAACTGTAAGTACTGTCGATAATAATAATATGTTTTATTTAAAAAATCTGCGCTGTTAGAACAACAAAGATCATTTCATAATCATTACTGTTTTTGCCAATATAAATGAAATGCTAACGCTTTTTGCTGCATGAATGCTATTCAGTATTTGTTAGATTAAGACTCAAGAGTTTTAGCACATATAGATACACAAATAAAATTCTAGTAAACAGTTGAATTTTTTTGAACAACAAGAATATATATATATATATATATATATATATATATATAAAATAAACTATAAAATGATACATTCATTGGCGTATGCTCTTCAGAATAGTGAAATGTTGAAGGATCACCTTAAGTCCTGGCCATTGTCATCAGATGACACATCGTCTATATGTACCTGATCACATTCCTGGAATCACAAACAAAAATAACTTTATAACAAAAATAACCACAAAAAAGAGAGAAAAAATAACAAAAAACCGTCCTGTACTATAATTAGAAACTGAACATGGTTTCTACATATTTCTACCACTAGAGGGCAGTAAAAGTGTTTCACTATTTGACAACTTGACTTGGACTCTTTCGATACTGATTTGTTCTAAATTTCTACATACTGTGCAAAATTTTTAAATCTCTTAAAGATAGTTTGAAAAAGTTAAAAGAAATAATTTTTTGTTTGAGTGTGATATTTGTGCCCCACCTCCAGGTCATTAAAGAATAAGTGTGTGTCTGCCAAGTTGAAGATCATCTCCTCCATCCTCAGACCAAGCGTCACTGCCATGGGAGGGTCCTGAGAGAACAGGAGGACAACATCATGATGACGTCACAGTGACAACATGTTTATAACTATAATGGCTGCTTTTTGTTTTCCAGTATCAGTTACTCTTGTCTTGAAATTCGTTTTGACTTTTTCACAATTCACACCTCAATCCCAACCCCTACTGGAGGAGTTGGTATGTTCCACTCATCACAGCAGATGCTGACAGATAGGTTGCACTTGTTCTGTTCCATCAACATTCCTTAAGTTTGCAGAGGGGTTCGGAGGGGGGAAAGGAAGAGTGTTTCTGCTTGTGTGTGTGTGTGTTGCAGAGTAGGTACCCTCAAAGAGAAACGCAGTGGTATGTGAATGGGATGTGTGAATGTGTGTGTGTTTGGGGAAAATGCAGCCTGCCCTGCCAGCTTGGGGCTCAGCTGCAAAAACCATCATCTGTGATAGGTCAACGAGGGTCGACAGCTTGCCGCACGATTCGCTGACGATGTCAGACGACCAGAATAGATAGAAACTAACAGGAAGGAGAGTGAAAGTTGGTGAGGGACACAGAGATAGAGAAAGATGAGGAGAATTCCTGAGTTTGAAAACAATATAAAGCAAAAAAAGGATTAATTAGAATTGGAGGATGTGTGTGTCTGAGTGTTTCTGATTTATATATAATTCATCAGGTATAAGAATGGAAGCAGCATTTTCCACTGAATCTTCCTGACTGCAAAGTATGGAGGTATAAATATATTTATATATATAAGAAGACCACTTTCAACCTCTGCTGCTATCTCCTGATCTCTGGAAGCTATATGTCATACATACGTGTATTCTTTTAGAGCAGATATGTCCTTAATTCTCTGGAGGTACTTTCTGTAGGTGTTGTGGTTTCTATGTCAATAGTGCAAACACTATTTTAGGAGAGGTGTGAACAAACAGCTGCTGTTGTATTACCACATAAGAATATAAAGTGAAATTTTTCTTTTGCAAATTTTACAGAGAAACATTTAAAACAGCGCTTTATCAATTTCAAAGTTTGTGCACAGTTGTTATTATGGGCCACAGTATATTTACAGCTACTTGGCTAACACTCAAAATATGACTTTGTTTTATTTTCATGGCCTTTGTGTGTGTTTTTTTTCTTTTTTCCAAGCTTAGTTAGGTACTTTAGGAATTAAAGTCAGGTTGTTTGGAGTTAGTAAAACATGTTTCGATGAAAATTGAACCTCTTGCAATATATTCTGTTTGTTAAACAACTTCTTGGTAAAAGTCCTGTCATTTCCGTAGTGGTGTAAAATGTAATGGAAGAATAAAAAAATCTTTTTAAAAACAACATCTGTATGTAAATGCACAAATACAATGGTTTTAATTATATACCTTTTTTTGGCATAATCTTAGCCAACCTACTCTAATGCAATTTATCACCCATTTCATTTATGTAAATTTCAATAGATGAAAACATCTTGAATGCTATTTGCTTACAAATCAGGACAAATCTAATGTAAATCCACTGTTTCTTAACAGCAAAGACAACACAAACCAAGCAAAAATCAAACATATGTTTCTGCCTCTCAAACATTCATGCACACACACCACTAATCAACTCATCTGGGCCTTTCTTTGCCAATTAAATCCCAACTGCCAAGCGTTAAATGCCTCCATTGCTGAATAAATAGGACGCGTATCACTGCCCACAAACCCTAACTGTAAAATGCCTGGACTCTGAAGAGGCTGTGCAAATCTGGCTCCAAATCATGCCTGTGTTGTTTTAACTTTTGTTTGAATGTCAATCAGGGATATCAGAATGGTTCAGGGACGAAGAAATCGTCCAGGCTGGCTGGTGGCTGCTCTGGTGCCCACAGGAAATGACTTTCCCCAATAAAAATCTGAAGCCTTGGCTGCATAGGATAATCCCACATCAGAACTAAGAAGTATTTAAATAAAGGGAACTATTAACAGTTTGGCTCCTATGTGAGAAAGTGAGACCACCTAATAAGTTGACAGAGAAAGCTGGCATAAATGTGTTTAGGTGGGAAATTAGCACACTGCGTTCCAGTTAAACAAATGAAAGCACTGACAGTTACTAATAGCCACATTTAAAGACTCATTTCATTATGCATGTGATCACACATTGACCATAACATTTCTGGAGCAGTTGATGTAATACAAGAATTCAGCTGAGAGAAATGAAGCACATGCTCAGTGTGCGCTCGTTGGAAGTTGTCAAGCTAAACTGGAAGCTTGGGTTGACGAGGCAGGTCATGACTTTTCTGTCATAATACAGATTCTTCAAGTTTGGTTCCACGGCTGGATAAAGTTACTTTTGCATCTTTACAGATGCCTTTTAAAGCCTTAACTTTAGTTTTTCATCAGTGCGTTTAAAGGAAAATATATACATGTACAGGAGCACTTAGAAGATAAATGAACCTTTTCTGAGCATATTACTGACTGGACAGGTTTTTTCAAGCAACTTTTGCTGAAATCAGGATCTTTGTCCTGTGTCTTCTCAAGAGTCACTCCTTCACAGAATAATGTTTCCTGGGTTTTCACAGCCTTGGATACAAATTTAGTAACTCACTCCCGTCAGGGCTTTTGAGTCGCCGGTGTTTATAGTTTTTCCAGCTCCAAACTTTGATTCAATGACATTAATTTCCTCAACAAGCCCTTTAGTGATTCATTCATTTGAATCAGTTGGGCTGAAGCTGGGAAACTGGCGATTCATCGCCTCTGAATCAATTGGTTTTAAATGAATAAAGAAATCACACAGGAGGATACTGAAGATGAGAGACTAGTAGTGGGAGACAGTGACAGTGATTTACCTTCCCATATTTTTGTGCATAAGAGCCGGTGAGCAGAGAATGGAAAACAATGATCGTCTCGTCCAAATCCCACACAAACACCCTCTGCAGAAAATAATGAAAAGCTACATCAGAATGTAAATTCTTGCTCACGGTGTACAGAAAACAAGTAAATTTCCATATTCATACTCAGAAATTATAGTGAGCGGTTAAAATAGACATAACAAAAAGAATACTATATATTCAAGGAGATTTGAAAGGAATATTCAGTCAGGCTTTCATAAGAGTGTTTTTCTGTCTCTTACTTCCAGGTCACTATCAGGGGGAGGAGAGGGGTTGTTTTTGCGGCCCCTGCCGCGCGACTTTGACCCCCCACTCCGACAGGCTCTGTCATCCAGCTCTTTGATGGGTGTGGAAGGGCTCTGCACTGTATCAAAGTCCCCTGAGATTGAATACAAATACAGAAAAAGGCATTTAAAATGTTTAATAGAAGTGTTCAGATAAAAGTCTCAGACTGCTCAAATTGACCGCTTTAGTCACTGGACTATAAAAAAAAAGTAATGAAGTGGTTTGAGCTAATACCACTGGTGCTCTGGAGTCATATCCACCTCGGGAGGAGCAATAACTCATACTTTGTACAGTGAGTCGTCTTGTCAGGGTTTATAATTCAAGGTTATTGGCATGACAGATTGACTTAAAGACTACCAAAAAAAACCTAAACAATAGCACTGTTTGTATTATGACTGATTATTAATAAGATGAACGCGTGAGGGTTTGCAGAGGAGGGGAAAATAGAATTGTGCAATAAATCAGGCAAGTTATGTAATCTGATTCTTTTTGCAAAGATACGACTCACACAATAGTCCGCTGAAGCATACATGAGAACGCACTAAAAGGCGTGCACGCACATTCTTGCACACAAGCACGCCCTCCCAGTGCCATATGCTCCCACTGCTGCTCGGTAACTAGAACCAGACCCTAGGCTTTGGATCCCATATTGTTATGTCTCAATCAGAGAGTAAAAAGAGAGTGAGAAAATGGGGGTGGATAAAGAAGACACAAACAGCATGTGACTGACCCCCACACCAAAAAAAAAAAAAAAAAAGAAAACAGATACCAACTGGAACTACAAGAGAACTGAATGAAAAAATGAGAAAGGCAGCTAAAGGAAAAATGTCAGTGACAGGAAGACTGATAAGCTCCTTTAATCAGGTTTCCTGAATTACAGCCAAGAAACACAAAAGAAAGAGAAAAAACAGTAAAGTAGAAATATCCAGCCACATGGGTGTATTTTAAATCCTTTCCTAGAAATGCTTTCTCCCTTTTTTACTCATCAACAAAAGTGCAATCATTTAACATAACTTCTTGCTGATCGAGTCTCTGACACGTGCCAACTCTCCCAATCACAAGCACAATGCCAGGATTTAAGTTATTTCCTGTGCTTTTTTATGCCTAATAGAAAGCACTGAACTCTATTGCTCAACTCCACTTTATTTATAGAGCGCTTTACAACAGTAAAATTAATTAACAGTAATTTTGTCCTTGGACAAAATGCTGTTCAAAAAGTGACAGACTAAAAAAACAACTCCAAGAATAAAAGAATAAAAGAAAATAAAAAAAGATAAGATAAATAAATTAAATAATTAATAAAACCAATAATAAAACCTGCAGCACACTAAAAACAGCCGCACATGGGGTTAAAAGCAAAAGAATAAAAATAGGTTTTAAGGTGCGTTTTAAAAATGAATCAAACTTTAATGCTATATGTTCCAACTAGAAACAGCACAATAAAAAGTAGAAAAATCAGACATTTGTTTATGAAGTTCCAACTGATTTGCGGTTAGTAATTTGATCATTTTATCCTGAGTTACATGCAGCATGTGAGCACAAACCTGGGTGAAGTTCAGCAGCCTGTCCGGTCATGGCAGGGGTGGGATCTTGCAGCTGGTAAGCAGCTGTGGAGCCTGTACCATCCACGCTGTTGGAGGTCATATATGTCCCGTAAGTGGAGGCAGAGTAATACTGCGCATACTGGTTTTGGCCAAATGTTGTGTATGAGGGATAATCCTGTAGAAGACAAAGTTACAGACAATAAGTTCCAGAAAAAGAGGAAAATTGAGATGTTTCACTTTTCTAGTGGGGGGCCATACTGACTTTGAGGACAAATTTTACAAGTGTTCCCTCTCATTTCTCTAATCTTTTATCCCCTCCAATCTGTATTTTATATCTCTGAGACTATTAAAACCTTGTGCTGCTCCTTTTTATTGACTCAGTGGAGATGGGCACTTTTATGACTCAGCTCTTTAAACCTGTCACTACATCCATCTCTGGAAGTCCGTACAAACTGAAGCACACGCACATGCATGCAAAAGTTATATGTCAGCACTAGTTGCACACAAGCACTGTGCTATTCCTTCCATTTGCTGTCTTTTGTTTGCTTTCCCTGTACCTGTCATACTTAGAGAACTATTTGACTGACTCCCATTCATGTATTCAGCCATGACTACAACTTGCTTAACACTTAATATCCCTTTAGCTTCATGCTAACTTCATCCATACCTTAAACTTAGTTGTCACAATGAACATTATATGATTAACATGATGTTAATTGGCTTTTATTCCTTAAAAATGGAGGCAGGTCTCCACACTGACTGTTTAAGGTGATTTATGTCCTCACAACATGGCTAATACAATGAATCTTGTAACACACACACACAATATTCCCCTTAATCCACACACACAGGCCAAACCTTGACTTTTTTCCTCCTGCAAACAGCCCCATAGCAAGACTATCTATCATACCAAGACATTGAAATTCCCCTATAAGCATTTTACTACCACAATACAATTCATCATATAGACATAGAGAAAAATTCAGAACAAAACCTTCTTTCACCAAGACTGATTTTCTGTTTCTCTCACAACATTTCCCATGTTGGAAGGTCACAATGTAATAAGATTTTGTTTCTTAAAGCTGCTCTGAACGAAGAAAGTTGCATGAGAACAGGAGTGTAAAACCACCATCCTGATTGCTGCTGCAACTAGCATGAGGAAAATTTCATTTGCTTAACCGCAAATTGCTCAAAAGTTAGGATAGTCTCATGTGCTTCACCAAAATCTATCACAGAATTAGACCTTTCTTACTAACTGCATGCGATACCTGCTGTGTGGCAGTGTAGTTGGCGGCGTTGGACACTGAGTTGTTGGTGGCATAGATGCCTGAGGAAGGAGTGAAGCTGGAACCTGTGGAGAAATAAAGAACAGTTGGAGAAGTTCAGAAGCACTGGCTTTTCAGCCGGTGATGATCTCCCTTTTTAAAGCGTGTTGTATGCTGCCTACCTGTAGCGTCAATATAAACATGGCAGCATTAAACAAACTCATGGTGGCTTCTACAGCATGAGGTTATTGCTAAGAGGAGTCCCTGTGTAACATGTTGTCAGTGTCGGGGTAACTATCTGCTTCGCTGTTTTACACAACCTGATGCACAGATTTATGCGTAAAGCAGCTGAGTCAGAAAACAACCTAATATATATATATATATAATTAATCAAACACTGTGTTTTATTGTGACATGAATCCCTTTAGGTCTGAAATAAAGTTTAAAACATA
>JBAMHX010000025.1:10311309-10325950 GCA_037177515.1 Pseudomugil tenellus | reverse complement strand
TATAGTAAGGTATGGAATGGTATGGTATATAGTATGGTATGGTATATAGTAAGGTATGGAATGGTATGGTATGGAATAGTGTGGTATATAGTATGGTATGGTATATAGTAAGGTATGGAATGGTATGGTATATAGTATGGTATGGTATATAGTAAGGTATGGAATGGTATGGTATGGAATAGTGTGGTATATAGTATGGTATGGTATATATTATGGTATGGTATGGTGAGAAAATGATGTCGCGTTGAACCTGTTGAGGAATTTGTTTAGACTTGGTCAAAGTCTGCACTTTCGTAAACATCTACAGTTTCCATAGAAACTGTTTATTTCCACATGTATCACAGCCTTTCCTTGAACTTTAATCCTTGAGAACAAGTAAAACACAGATTATGCTACAGAAAAGGAGTAATTACAGACTTATAAGTAAACACTCAGCTTCATTTGTCAGAAATGTCTGCCTCATTAATCTCCTCTATGCAGCCTGCTATGATACAGAGAAACCCATACAAATGATGCCACAGGCTCAATTTTATAAATGAAGGTATGGAAAAATGTGCTGAACTCTAAACAGAGTTGGGTCCAACCAAAAAGAAAAATCTGCTTTGTTCAACAAATTTACTGCAAATAATTTCAGAATCAACTCCTACTAGATGTTTCACTGCACAGAACTGCACTGATGAAAATATTTGGTACTGTGGAATGATTTTACGTAGCAAGTCTGGAGTTTCTAAGATTTATAAAATAATGCATTTCCTCTGATTATGAGCCAAAAAGCTGTGGGCTCTACGGGGGGATTTCTTTACTGCCCAATAAACAGTGCAGAAAAGAATTTTAAAAGGGAAAGGGATTGCAAAATAAATCCAGTCGTTTGTATGAACTTGATAAAGAAAATAGCAAAGTTGACCAAAGCAGTACAAACGAGTATTTGCTGCTTTAAGAGTCCTAAAGAAACGTAACACCATTGTCGTGTAACAACCCCCCAAAGTGACCGCACCTACCTCACCCCTTGCCTGCTGCCTGAACCGCAGGTTCTTCTATGACTTTACCAACTCAGTGAAGCGAAGTCAGTGAGTTGTGTGTGAGTATGGAAAAATATCAAGTGTGTGAGAAGTGAAGTATGAAGCAAAAAAAGTGCAAATAACTGTGTTAAAACCAGCAGTCTAATTCTCTGCGAGCTGAAATATCCAGAATGGTCATAGCAGGAGAGTCTGTTTGTCAGGATGTGTGTGTAAGTGGCAGCAGGAGCAACATCAATAATTAAAGCTAATCTCATTAGACCTCAGATCCCTTTCAGACGCTTTTAATTAAATGATGAATGGGCTCCCAGCAGCCTGTTAAATAATGCTGCTCATGACATCACTGTGGGTGTGCATGTTAGAGCTACAACATAAGGTAGATGTCCTTAAAAATGATAAAAAAGGGAGACCTTCAGCAGTGAAAGGTATGGTCTCACTCACACACCATCTGCTCTTAAATTCAATATGCTGCAGATTATTAGAAGTTACTGCTGCCCTGCACACCACAAAGCAGGAACAGGAGTTTAATGGCTCAAAAGTCACAGGCTGTTCTGTCTTACTCGGCCTTGAAACACTTCATATTATCTTCTTAATAAAATCAGTCATGAAACCATATGTCTGTGAAAGGGAAGGCTGATCAAGGCGGGAAAAGGATGAACAGCAAGTGTGAAAAGAAGAAGAATGAACCGGCGGTCCAAAAACATGGTACAGTGAAGAAGTCGGGGGTGTGAGACAGACTAAGGTAAAGGGAGACAAAGCTGGAAAGACACAGAGACCACAGGCCAAAATAGAGAATGAGAACAACAGGTAAAGCAGAGGACAGGTAGGGTGCCAAAGCGCCTCGGGCCCCAGACAGCACAGACACAGCAATGAGAACACCCATAATCCCTACTGTTTTTCATCCCCCTCACCACCTCCCCTACCTCGCTCTTGGGCTGGCTCTGTATCGGATTGCTGACTTCACAATGGGGCCTGAATCATCACTCTATAGCCAGGGAGACTCAGTGAGAGACGAAGAGGCCGGCAGGCCGACGGGGAAAAGGAAAGGTGGGACAGATAAACAGACAAAAAGAATTACGTATACATTGGAGAGCAAAAAAAAAAAAAAAAACAAAAACGTGCAGATGATTAAGTCCTAACAAGTTTAGATGGACAGTTGTGCTGCAAGTGGACATTTTTCATGAATAATTTAATAAATAAAACCAGCATGACACCAATTAGATACCAACTTTTCATGCATAGATCAATTATCACCTGATTACCAAAAAACATAATATATACATAACACACAATAAGAACCAACTATTTCTGCCTTTGTATCAGGGTCAATGATTACCATGCAACATTTTGTGTCCCTTGGGGTTTTCATTCAAGACATCAGTCTCCCTTTTCCCTGTCTTGAAAAATTCCACATGAAAACATACTCTGATACCATTGAAAGAGATGCAATGCATGTTTAACTTGTGACTGGATGCCATTTGAAGAGTTTTATCCACTAAAAGACATTTTAATCAGCGTGCCAAAGCTATAAATGCTACTGTTTGCACACCACCTGTGACATGCAGCACACTGTCAAATTTGACAGACTGCACATACTTCTACTACATTGTGTAAACATTAAGGTTTGTTTCTCAAATACTTTTAAACACTAAAGACTGCTAAAGAAACATGAATCCTACATGTAGCTCAACCACTGATGATAAGACTTAGCAACAAATGAAAAAAATGCCAATAGAGGGTCTTTTAACAAAAGGAAATGGATCAATCTAGTGAGAATGGAAATAAACATTAGCTGCTGCAACACGTAAATCAACACAGAGACCCAGGTCACACCCCATCTGGTGTCAGCTACCTCTGATTTTGCGCTGCAGAGAAATCCAATCTCCCAGCAGAGCAGCAGAGGAAGTTCTCGCGGCAGGCAGAGCAGGCAGGCTGCTACATAACCAAACTGTTGCAATTTCGTTTCCTTCTTAGCAAAAGGGGGAAATATGCTCCCTATTTTAAGCAATTGCAGATTTAATTTTATTTGTAGTCTTGGCCAAACAAGAAGGCCATGTTCTTCAATGCTCCATCTGGAAGTTGCTGAGATCAAAGCATAAAATGTTTCACTAATTTGATAAGAACCTCAGTTTTTTAAAGACCCTTCATTTGAATATGTTACACTTTGTCTGCACTGAGCAAATGGAAAGAGTTTAAACTGCGGTATCTTAAAAAAAATCATATTGCTGGGAGAACAAAATGTTACATCTGACAATAATGTGTTTTTCTTGAAAACTCTTAGTGATCAAGTGAAGAATCCTGGCATGAAATGCAGCATCCTGATTGACTTCCATTATACAAGCATGGCTACAGAGAGAGAGTCTCCACTCAGATGACCTCAGCCATCCCACAGAAAGTATATGCGTATAACAGAGAATGAGACACCTACACACTGGCCTCTCACACAGGCACACACAGTAGACACTCAAACACACATATCATGCGGTTTCCTGTCTGGTGTGTTCCTCTAGAAAGCCCACGCTGCTCGCTCTGGGTATCTAGATGGATTCTCCAGTCTGTTTTGGAGGTTCGACTCTGTCAGGCTGCGACTGGCTCGCAGGCCGTCTGTGACCCGATGACCTCACACCTCGCCGTCTTTCTCTGGCTGGCTAGACTCTCACTCAGCTCTCATATGTGCATTATAAATTACCTGAGCTAAATGGGTTTTGGTGAAAGACAGATGTTTTGGTTGTTTCACGCATCTTAAATAAAAGTAATGTCAAAACAAAGAGGCTGTTTTAGTTCTTTTTTCCTTTTTTCACATGAAAGTAGCTCTTTTATCTACAATAGGATCCCTTGTGTTAACTTTGCCCAGGTTCCAAAAATTGAAGTATAGAAGATTACTTTTTTAAAAGACCTTTTTTTCTGTTGATTTTTTCTCATGAAATGTATGTTAGCAACAGTAAGGTGACATGAATGAGAAGATGGAGAAATAATCAGAAATGAATGATTCAACCACTAGTCGATGCAGCAATAATTCATTCTCTCTGCAGAGCACATCAAACGTTTTTCTCAATTTCACAGAAATTTAAAATATAAACATTGTAATTACTGTGAAATATGAGTAATATAGTCTCATTTGTTAGGAAAATTGTATCAAACTTAGTGTTTTTATATACATATAAAACTTTAACAAGTGACTACATCCAGATTGTAGGGAGTTAAGAAGAGAAATGCTGGTTTAACAAATAAAACAGCTGCAATAATGCAAAAATAAGCTCACTGCAAAATTAGCTCATCATTTAAATGGATGTTCATGCTCTTTTTTTAAACTTGTCCATTTGATCATTTCAGAATCCATTCCTACTAGATGTTTTCCTACAATTCATCATATTTTTGCTAAAACATTTTTTGTTTATGCTTTTGCATTATCTACCGCCTGTTCGCAAAAGGGGTCGTGCGGGGGGTGGGGGGCGCTTCTGCAAGAAACCTGGATTCAAAATTAATCTTAATGGAAAAATTTATCATTTTTTTCACCCATTCATGTTTCAACTGCCTAAATTTAGTAACAAATTATTATTCTGCATTAATTATCTGCACAGCATATTTTTTTTATTAATTTAAATATTTTTTTCTGACCTTTGACTTCTCAGTGTCATTAAAGGTCTCCATACCGCCACACTAATGTTATATTGTTGTTCTTCTATTCACTCATTTGAAACCTGGCCTCAAAATAGCTGTTTGACATATTTTCACAGATGTTTGCTGTGGTAAAAATAAACAAACAGAAAGAACATTTCTTGTAGATTTTGAGAGGACTCAGCTGTCAGCTAAACATAAATCTTACAAGAATCATAGACACTGAGCTGAAACTGAAGTGCACCTCGGTGCCACAGTTAGGATGCCAACCTACTAGTGAGATGCCAGGGGGTAGCTGTTACACTTCACACCTCTGTGATCCATCCACATACTCTTGTTGCCGGGCAGATCTTGCAGCGACCATGTATGACGGCGGAGCAATCTTAGCTATCAGGGTTGGGCTGTGTTCGTATTAAGCTACTGCTGTTGCATGTCCGTTTGTGTAAATGTGTCTGTATGGGGTTGTAGGAGTGAAAGAGGGGTGCAACTTGACCCCTTTCCTCTTCTTCCTTGGTATCTGTCTGTCTGTCTCTTTCTTTCTTTTGCTCTCACAGATTAAGACAGCTGCCATAAGAGCCTCTCCCAGTGCACCACAGAAAAATAGCTATGGCTAAAATAACCATTTTGCTAATTTTTCCCTCCGTCCATCGACCATACATTTAAATCCTGCAAGGCTCCTCAAAGCAACAACTTCTGCTGCTCCCCATGCTTTCTCCTCTAATCTACAGACTGGAGACTTCCCTCAGGTGCTCTGTAGGATCAAGATAACGGACTCGGAGAGGAGTTAAGATGTGCATATATGACAGACTTGTGACAGACAAAAACCTTCCAACAAATCAGCTTCATACTGATTCTGATCATTTAACCAGATTGATAAAAAACTGTCATCTCTTAAATCTAAATAAAAAACACATCCCTAAAAGCTACAGAATCATCTAAAACAGGGGAAGTAAGACACTTAAGAAAGTTAAAAGTGGCATTACAGGGTCTAACCGCTACTAGCTATTCCCCTATACTCCTTCCAGAGCTCCCTGAGGACCCCAGATGGCAGGCTGGTCCTCGGCAGGCAGGCGGCCAGAGAGGACGCCTGAACGTAACCCAGATGACGTGCGATGGATGTGGTGGGAAAAGGGCGGGGTGGAGGAAGTAAGGGACGGGGTACTTTAAAGGGTAGAGGAGGAGTGGGGGTATCAGGTATCAACAGACAACTCCCCGAAACTTTGTGTGTGAGGTCTGTGCTGTTTTCTTAGTCACCAGAGACACACCTATTTCAATGAAGCAGTGTGGGGAAAGAATTAGCCACTTTCAGTTTAGGTTTCAGCAGACCAAAGCAAGCATGGAAATAAATTGCAATTAAAGAGTAGATTTTACTTTTGTGTGAGCTTAAATTAAATCCATCAGTCATAATTATGACTGGAGGCACAGTTGTAACTAAGCAGAACCAATAAGTAGATGAAATGCATTTGTTGCTTCTAACCTGGCCAAATTGTTAATAATTATTATCTTCATCACAGATGGACAGGTTACCCATAAAAATGAACGAATATAACCTTCCATATAACCATATGCTGTTTTTTTAAAAGTCCATTAAAAACAACCTGGATGGTGTCTGCATTATGTAGCCTATTGCTCCACTTAGGGCACATGTGTCAAAGTCAGGTCCTCGAGGGCCGGTATCCAGCAGGTTTTGTTGTTTCCTGCATGGAGCTGCATGGAGCATGGAGACAACAAAAACCTGCAGGGACACCGGCCCTCGAGGACTGGACTCCGACACCCCTGACTTAGGGTTTTTCCTAAAAAATTAAACAAAAAACAAACAAAAACCTATTAAAACACAAACTAGTTTTCCAAATAATCTCCATCCTTCTTATTGGGCTCAGACCAGAGGAGACAGTATGTCTGCATTACTGCATGTTCATTTTTATTACCTATTCAATCTTCATACAGTGTTTTTCTACATTCTTTTAATCTTTTACTGAAATTATTAACCACAGATATTGAAATCTCCAGATACGTTGTGCTTTTGAGAGAGATTAGTTTGAAATGAAGGAATTATTACACAAACACAGAATCATGAACGTATCTGAGCCTCATTCTTGGGAGATTCTTTCTATTTCTGTCTATGACAGCACTGGCATTCTGCCAGTTTATTTAACTACATTCGCCCCGCACCATCAGTTGTATTTTCTGATCAAACTTTTCTGATTTTTTCTACAATCAGTCAAAATCATGATTAAATAGACAACAAAGCAAAGTCAGTCAGTGTTCAGGCCTTTTGTAAACAGCTAAAAAATTATGATTATGTCCAACACCGTATAGTATCAATCGTTTTCATTGATGGATAAATGAACATTTCTGTATAATCATATTTTACTGATTGTTGCTGTGTAGAGATTCACAGATCACCCGGCTGGTTAGCAGATGACGATGGCTGGATGGTCAGACTTTCAGCTTGATAGGGTATGACCACTCAGACAGCTTATGATGCACAGTGATACAGACACATTTGCATGTAAGCATCTCTTCACCGTACAAACTTTTCATGTCTGGATGCCCAAAATCATGCAACCTCTGCTCTCTTCACTGGTATAAAGAAAGGAAATCTCAAAATATCTGTTGAGGAAAATGATAGAAACTGCTGATAAACCATTTCTTATGCTCAAAGAAATATATGTGAAACATTATACATCATCTGGGTCAAAAGTACATACAGTAACACTAAGCAGGAGATACTTTTAGGGTGTGGTGTAATCAGAATTGTTTGATTCACCAGTCCAAAACCAGTCCAAAGCGACAATCAGTTCTACAACAGAAAAAGTCAGAATTTCAGGTAAAAGGGGAGTTTTGCAGGTTGGCAGTGATTCTCGGGGAAAAAAAATCTCAATCAGATGAAAGTGGAGGTGCAATACAAGCAATACAGCAACATCATGCCATGTGGCTGAAAATTTAAGATATTTAAGAAAGATATTTAAGTATTAAGCAAAAACAATTTAATATAGTTAATTGTAGCTTACAAAGTGAAAAATCGCAGTTATCACTGAATGGTCTAAATGTGCACAATAAAGCCGGAGCAAGCAAAACGGACGTCAACACACTGATTTAAATTAAATGAACTTTTGCTCACTTTACAAAAAAAGACTAACTGCTTAGAGCAAAGAAAAACCAAACATCTGAATTGTAGAGATTTCTGCTCTATAAGACTATCAAGCTCTGCAGAGTTTGATTAAAATTGCTGTCCTTGCTCTGAGATCTCATTTCCAACCTGAACAATTAATCAATGTCTTTGTGCTGCAGCTCAAATTCACTTTATAAATGATATCACCGCCCTATTTAAAGAAGGTGAAGTAAATGAGGAATATGGACATCAATATTTCATGTCTAGATGGCGGTGAGACAAGATGGATTTTTTTCTTGCTTGCTTTTTCGCTGTCTTTCTTTGTGTTGCGTGTACGTACTGTATGTGTGAGTGACATGTGCTCCACTGGGGTCAGCTGGTAATACAACCCGGAGCAAGTCTGACGGAACAACACAAAAAGTAGGGGAAAAACAACATACTTCATGGGCTCCGTCCCACTTCGCACTATTATTACTGTCGAGGCTGGCAGGTCAGAGAGAGAGAGAGAGAGAGACAGAGCGAGAGAGAGGGAAAGAGCAAGACTTGATGGAGGAGGAGAAGATGAAATTACACCTGTTCTGGTGGCTGACTAACGACTTTGAAATGCGAGCGGCCCTTTACTGGCCGCCAAAATCATTTTCCCAACAATACGGCCTGATCTTTAAACAAGCAGGACTGGGACGCTGCGGTGATGCAGAGATGGCCTGCGGACTCGCCACTCTTGCAAACCCTTTGGCTGGGTGTGTAACATGTGTGTGCATACATTTGTGTGTGTGTGTGCATGCGTTTATGAATTTCTCTCAAAGCTTATTTAGCTTCTGATCTATTCAAATTTATGACACTGAAAACTCAAACACCAAGTTATTAGACTTTTTCATTGATTGGAATTCATTTTTAACCCCAAATTCACACACGCGCACACTTTTTCCTGAATTAATGTCTGTGTCCATCATTGCCTCAGCTAAAGCCTCATTAACTCTGACTGCTGCCATATGGTTACTGTGCAGTCACTGAACCACATCTGCTGTGTGTTAGCGCACACACACATGCACACAAACTCATGGACAAATACTGTATCTGTCTCATACACACATACCACACACTTGTGTCTCCAATGCAAGCTATACTTACTCACCCTTCCAGCGACACACATACACTCCCATGCATACAGTAGCCTTTAACTCACCATCTGTTCGCTTAGGTCCTGTGAGGCCTCCATCTCTTCTTTCTGCCACACTTGAGGGACAAGAATGAGAAAATGAAGCGAGTGTCAGTGTTTGTACCAAGTTTAATAATCACCTGCACATTTTTGCAGGGATATTAATGGACATATTTATTTTAATGGTTGCCTGATTTGATCATTTACATTGTGGCCATAATGTACAAATTGTTTATATCTGTTTGCGTCCATCAGTTGGACCTTCTGCCGGTGTGTTTATGTTTGAGCAACAGGAGACTATGGGGAGAGAAGCGGCAGTGTTAACTTCAGCATATCATCTTCGGCTGAGGGTGAAGTGGAGAGATAATTGCAGAAGTAAATATCAACAATGAAAATGGAGAAGTGTAAATGATACGGCTGCTTGGCTGCCTCTGGACCACAGACACAGTGGCTGGTTAGCTCATGAAGACAGTGAGTGACCCCATTAATACCAGACAGGAGACAGGTTGGTGCAGGAGTTTGGAAGCGAGGCGATTGTCTACAACTTAAAGACGATAAGACTTTGCTGTCATTGAATTCGTCTTGGTTTTAGACAATATTTCCTGGTGAAATGCAGAAAGTGACACTGCAACAGAAGACCAGTTGAACACAATGGACAACAATGGCATCAACCCAACAGAAGAGCAAAAAATGGCTCCTCTCTGATTTATCGTGCTAAGGGCGTTAGCAAAGTTTGACAGATGAACAAAAGAATAGCTTGCAAAGACGCACACTCACATGCAAACACAAAAGTCCTGCCCTGTCATTAGATCTGCTGTTCCCAGCAAAAGGAGTGCCACTAAACCGTTTCCAGCAGGTTTGTCATGAAAATGTCATTTTTAAAGAATCTGTAATTGAACTTGGGCTGAATATTTTTGTGCACTTGCACAGTGAAAAGCCACAAATTCTTCCCGTTTAGCACCGTGAGCAAATCTTTTGTTGTTTCTCACTAATACAAGTCCACATATCTGTGTGGATGCAGCTTGCACCGATGCAAAACATCAAAGCAGTTGTAAATATTTAGTCCCTCATTTTCTGATCCGAATATTTAATTCAAACTGAAAGTTCATCTGAAGATATTCATAACTGCCTTTAAACCAGATTAGCATTCATGCAATGTGTGTGTGACTCCCTGAGGAGTTCACTGGTGCAATCTTTTAAACTAACTGGCATCCTTTTAATTTTTCATAGCGTTCAGCTCCTCCTGGCCTGAAACCGAAGACAATAATGCGTCTCTCAGGTGAATTGATTTGTGTCCCAGCCTCCAGTCTCAACCCTCCCCCTCCATCGTTCTTCCTATCTCACCTTTGTGGAGGACATGATTAACCCACTCTCTTTTTTGGCTTTCTGCTCCCTCTTTCATGACTTGTATAGCTTTAACATGCATATGTGCCTTGTAAAGTAACCTTAAAAGAGTAAAAAGTTCACATTCCTTTTTATTAGGTGATGAAATAATGAAGGTTTATAAGTCTGGGGCTTTTAATGAAAAATAAAACTGTTATCTACCATTTTGATACAGTTAATCTGCATGGATGAAAGATGTGTTTTAAATGATCATAGTAAAACTTATTTCATAGTTATTGAAGGCCTGTTTGGTGCCTGCTTTCACACCGCCTGTAAACTCCTGCGGCCCCAAACCCACCCTGTTACCTGACACTTAACATGGGATCAATAATGGCAGCCATTTCCTTCAGCGTCCCAGTAGATAGAATTATATGTCTTACTATGGCTATTGACAGCGACATAAGAAACACATATAGGGCGGAGGGAGGATTAGAAAGGCTGCACTGCGGTAATTTCACGCTCTGAAAGCTAAAGAGGGGACAATCTGGAGCAAACCGCAGGCTGCAGTGTAAAGTCACATTATGGATTTAGCGACTGTTTTTACGCAACATCCGATCTTCATATGAAATTTAAAAAATAGGGCCTACTTATTTTCGTCTTTTTCCCCTCCAAATGTTTTATTATTCACACGAGATGCAGGCAGGCTTTATTTCTTACTCTAAATAAATCACTGGATGGCAAGGATATTCTAAAAAAATGAACTGTATAGTAGTAGCTATTCAGGACCTCTGCTTTCATTTTAAGCAAACATTTTGCAGGAATTGCCTGTTTTAGGACAACTGTAAATGCGCAAGAATTTTTGTTCCGGACACAATTAAAAGTGACGCTCTCATATTTTTCTTATTGACATTTCGTTAAATGCAAAATCCAATTTTGTGGAGCTATTTTTAGTTTTTTTTTCAGATTTGATCCGAGGACAGAAAAATACATAAGAATTCTGTGACCTAATATGAGTAAAATGCCTCATTAATGAGGCCTGTAATAACAAATTTTACTTAATGTGATATAAATAACTGAATAAATACACAACATGTGAAAGAATGCGTTTTAATTTTTCTCGGCGTTCTAGTGTCTAAGAGGGAGCTTCACAATATGCCCAGATATGTCAGAGCCGCTATTTCAATATAAGAAATAGCTACAGATAAAGCAATTATCTATGTGAAAGATTTTATCCTTTCCCCTTCATGCCTTGCGCATTAATGCAAGTTGGATAAGTATGAGTCTTTAATGTGAAATCTAATCTGCGCGGATTACGGCGCAGTATAGGCCCATATCAGATTTTGCGTCGGAGTGTAACTTGTCATGTTGTTAGGGGCAGGCCTATAGCCAGGGGCTATTCAAGCCCCGAGAGCCGGGCCGTGGTATAAGATTCCCATTTCCTACATATCAAATATAAACACAAACTCCACGTGGGCAGAGAGGAGAGATGGGGAGAAAAAGCATCGGACGCACGGCAGGATGGAGATGGAGCACCGCGGGGGCACCAAATTGTCCACTAACCGCTGGATACAGATAAAGCAACAGCACTGAACTGCAGTTAGACATGACAATAAATACATTAGATACATTTTTTTTTTTTTAAAAAAAGTTTCATTTCTTTTGATTTATTGCTTTTTCTTTTCTTTTTAAAGTCGCTTATAAAAAACACTTCATGAGAGATGCAGCCGAATCACTTCCTGTTAATCAACTGTTTAATTGGGATTTTAAATAATAATAATAAACAAATCGTTGAAACTACATGGCATCTAAAATTCTCAAAATGAATCATTCTTTGTCACTAAATTGTTTATTCATTGTTGTCAAATATTAATAATTATATAATACAGTGGTTTTAAAAGTAGGCCTACTTGACCATTTCAACCAAATGCCTAAACAAACTAGAATATCTACTGATGATTATTTCTAATTCATGAAACTTTTCCAACACCTGAGACTTTTCAGACTTGAAACACCTGAAGTGTATTAAATTGAGTTTTTTTAGTGGAATTAAATCATAAATTTTAAAAACGCACAAAAAATTAAATAGAAATAACTTACTAAAACAAAACACGTGAGCAAGCACAGCTTACCTATGTTCAATTTGCTTGTTGTTTCTATCAGAAATCAGCTCCCAGATTTCCCCTCAGGGCTTGGAAGCGCTCATAATCATCTGCAGTGTGGCCGCCGCACAGCTCTCCCTGCTGTTCGCAGGCTGTCACTGACTTGATCAAAACACTTCAGCCAACGCTGGCCATTGCCAGCATGAGTCCAATGGAGAAAAAAGTAGAAAGAAAGTCGAAGGATGATTCTGGGGAGATTAATCACATCTAGTAACTGAGTTTAGATTTCCAGGTTTTTGTCTCAATGACAGGAACTTTCAGTTCCGCGGGAACTAACATTATTTTAAGTCCGGGTCCAAGTTTGCGCACCAGGCTGTCCAGAGGTATATTGGACAGACTTGAGAACTATGCGGTTGCGCATGCGTCCAGCTGCCATGCGAACACAGTTTGGAAAGTATCCAAAGGAGTAATGGGGCTCAGTCAGAGCACGAGGGAGGGGATTCGGGGTGGGAGGGCACCAAAATGACCTCTTATTAATAGTTTGGTCCAAATGACGTGCTCGCAGTTTTATATATCCCATCTGAACAAAAACACCATGTACCCACAGAACAATTTCTCTTCCTGTCAATATAGCCATGCATTTGTTTTGTTTTACCAATAAAAGGTGTGATAAAGCCTAAAAACAAAAGGAAATATCTGTTTCACAAATATAATTTAAGCAGGATATAGCCACAACTAAGCCTGACATGTTTTCTTTGAAATTGTCTTTCAAATCTGCCAAAGTCTTTTATTTAAAAAAATCCTGCAGCACCACCATAAGAAATATTCTGCTTTTCAATATAAGTAAACACATACTTCAGATAAAAACCAAAAAACGATAAACCATTGTAAATAAAGCTAAGCTGTTTTCTTGCCCTAATATACACAGAATAGGGGGGGGGGGGGGGAGGGCTTGTTCTTGAAGTAAGGCCATTTGGAAACACTGAGCAACATGAAAGCAAAGAAACACAATGCTGTTTAATCTCTATGCAGTTGGGGAAATTGAGAAGAATTATGGCAGAAAACGTCCTGGAGATGTATAAGAAAATAACAAACATTCCACGGCACGATTCGGATAGATCCTGTGGGAGTGAAGTCAGCGTTGCTTCACAGGGGCCACAGAAAGATGATAGATTTGACCATGGAGTCTTGTTTATTTGAGAATTTGAGTGTTTGTTATGGCTTATGGATTCTGTAACCGTTGGATCCCGCTGCCTTTGTGCTCTTTTATCATGCTGTCATTTATCTGAGAGTGTGATCCCAGCAACCTCTCTGACCGATCTGCAGTTGATGGTTTAGAGTCTCCTCACGTTTGCACACAAGAAATGCTTACATTTTGTTAATTAATTGCTTTATTTCTCACATACTCCCCACAAACTGTGCATACAAATACAGTAAGTGTTTATGGGAATCAAAAGGTTTCTTGGTAATGTTATGGGGTGAAGAGTTCCAACCAAACCCCTGTGGGTTTGGTTGGCTTATTCACCATCTGGGGAAAATGGCTGGCATTGTGAAAGAGTAATACACAGGGGAGGACACTTTGAGAAAAGCGAGTTTTTAAATTCATACATTTGTGTATATATATATATATATATATATATATATATATATATACATTTTATACATTTTTTATGCATCATAGTGGAGATCATCAAATTTGTATATCTTGTGTCAGATCAAGTAAGAGGAAATGTTGTCACCTTTCAGTTTTGCTGCAACTACGTATTTACCAATATTTTTACTTTACATTGTCATAGACCCTGCGAGTGAAGAGAATTATAGAGCGATGCAAATTCCACAGTGAAACAGCTGAGAATTAAAACCTGGTATGTCATAGTGCAAGGTGATGCTGCTTCACAACTGAGCTTTTTAGTCATTTACTTTATGGGAGTGGACAGGGTGAGCAGTGCAAAGTCATATGATGCCATGCATAGTAAGCATGACACCACATGATGACTGAGGTGTGTTTTTTTGGCACTGCATTGGGGGGTCAAATTGAAACCTTGGCATAGCCTGTGTATAGGCAGTAGCAAACAGTAAGCAGCTAGCAAGGATATTATAATCATTTACCAGCCATTTACTTAATCATCACATACCAGATGAATACATTGATTACATTATTGTTATTGTTATTCTCATTCTTATTCTTATTCTTATTCTTATTCTTATTCTTATTCTTATTCTTATTCTTATTTTTATTCTTATTCTTATTCTTATTCTTATTCTTATTCTTATTCTTATTCTTATTCTTATTCTTATTCTTATTCTTATT
>JBAMHX010000025.1:10281030-10292404 GCA_037177515.1 Pseudomugil tenellus | reverse complement strand
TTTCTCTCTCTCTCTCTCTCTCTCTCTCTCTCTCACACACACACACACACACACACACACACACACACACACACACATATATATATATACATAGTGGTTGGTTAAATTGTACAGAGGGAATGCTGTGGTCACACCTGGGAATGCTCTTTCTGTTAACCTGCCCAACATTTCTCCTTCCCTGTCATTTCCTCTCTCTTTTGGAGGAAAGTAAAGAACTAAATTTTATTTTTTGCTTATGTTTGCTTTTATTTTTGAAAAAGAGTGAGTTATAGGAAGAACATACAAGAGAGATTTCTCGCAAAATACATTTAGTGTTGTCATCAATACAGAATACAAATTTCCGCAAATCTTCACAAAGGTATCAATTTTCTCTATGAGCATTGTATTTTCTAAGATGCAATGCTTTATTTCTTTTCAGTGCTTCTGACTTGTTTAAATTGCACATTGATAATTATGATACCCATGCAGTATCCCAGGGCAGAGAAAAATCTGCACTTCACAACTTTTTAAGCGTGGGGTTCCTCATCACTTGCCAGCAACTGGATGTCAGCTCAGAGGCCATTTTGAACACATCATCAAAGACATGCAAGAGAACGTTAACATAGGGAATGAAGAAGAGAAAGACAGTAAGTGACTGAGCAAGAATCAACACTGACTGACTTTTACTTGCTGGATAGATATCAGAGAAGAGACAAGATGCTGGAGGGACGACCATTCAATTGCGTCAAACTGAAAACATCAGTTTAGTAATTTAGTAGTGCCACTTTAAAGAAGTATTCTGCGGCCTTTATCTTCAAAACAGTCTCTATAACAGGGGAGAGTCTGACCCAGGAGTAGTTTTCAATCCAGTTATTTGTGGTTTCCTCATACACATGGGTTAAAAGAAAATAAAAACATGGATAAATGTTTTTTTTGTTTTGTTTTACTTTTTATTTAAACTAATTTCTTATGAAAATCTGGCTTGTCTGTAGAGTGTGTGAACAGAATGATTAACCAGGAAAGTTGCAAGCACAAATCGTAGGTTCTGAAAAATCCTTTGTCAACGGGTTTTCATTTTCTGATAGTTTAATACATTTTACTGTGATGACTATCTGTAATTATTCTGATTGCTGTATTTAAATCAGTGCACTGGTTCACAACCTTTTCCGGTAGACAAATTCCTGCTGAGAAGGGGTAATGTCTTATTTTTCTTTTCTTTTTTATTTTAAGAATACATATGTAAAACAAAATGACAGCACATTGTTGTATGTATGTATTTATTTATGTATTTGTATGTATTTATTATGATGATGAAATGAGTTCAACACAATTTTGGATGTGTAGTCATCAAAGCATACATAAAGCAGAGATAAATTACAGTTCTCTTGACTTCAGTTGGAAAGAAAAACATATAAAATCTTTCTATAAGTTATTTTCCATTTTCGTTTTGCATGTTAATTCAAAATAATTTATTTATCCATCCATGCATTCATTTTCTGAACTACTTCATCGAATTCTGGGTTGTGGGTAGCTGGAGCCTATCCCAGCAGTCATTGGGCGAAAGGCAGAGTACACCTTGGACATCTGGCCAGTCATTTATTTATCCAATTGTTATTTTAATTTAGGAAAAAAACAATTACTTACTGTTTTTTTTTTTTTATTTAAAAGGAAATAACATAAAATCTTTCAGTACCTATGCCACAGGCACTGGTACCAATTGAACAGTACTAACCTCATAGATACCAATTATATTCAGTTGGAACTGCTCAACTCTGTTATTATGATTTAGAAACTGTTTGACACTAATTCATAACATCTGCATTATATCTCAGTGGTCAAAATTATTCACTTAACATCTTGTGTCCTCAACTAACAGACAATATGAAGGTTGCTATGCCCAGCTTTTTTTCCCTTTTATTTACGTTTTAAATATCTCTGGCTTAATAATTAAGAACACTTGTGCATATATTTTATGCCTCAGTGAACAATTCAATCATTCAGGATGAAAAATGTACATTCAAGGCTATAGGACAATTACGTACAAAGCTGGTGGGTGTCACAATGTGAAGCATGCACATCGTCACACAGTTCCTTTTAATTCTGATTTGATTGGAGTTAAAGTGGTTTTAAGCCAGAGTTAATGGATTTAGACTGACTATAATCCTGGTTTAATGAAGGCTGGTTTACTGGACTTCTTGCATCTTTCGTCATTCTGGACTCTAGCCAATCACAGTCCATTTGATGAATTCATCACCCTGTATATGTGTGTGTTTATGTGTTTGTGGGCTTTCACTTTGTTGAAACAAAGGAATAATTTCTAGGAAGGCTACTTATATAAACTTTTCAATATATATATATATATATATATATAGTAAATAGGATCATTCTCAGCTTTCTTTACTTGTCGATGTAAGATGTCTGTGTGTGTGTGTATTTAGTGAGGGAGCATGGTTGCTCACTGCCTCTCCATCCCTATGTAATAGGAGCTCACACTCCCCTGTCAAAAATAAAAATCATTTGTGCGTTGCACGAGTGTGTCCATTAAAAATGCATGGTGAAGGGAGCTGGGGGCCACTTGGGAAGAAAACTGATATTCGACTCTCTCCGGAAGGGCATCAGAGTACCACGGTGGACAAATGGCATCTGAGGAGAAAGAATGGGGTGAAGATGCAGAGTGAAGCTGAACTTAATGGGTGAGTAAGGGGGATTGTTTTTTTCTCCCCGACCAGCTAGAACAATTCTGACATGAACTTTGGGTTCATTAAAAAAAAAGTATCTTTCTTTCTTCCTGCTATTAATCACAGCAAAAAATAAACATTTCAAAACCTATCCGTAGATCCATTTGAGAAAATAATAAAATAAAGATAATTACTATAAAAGTACAGAAACTTTAAATAGCTATTGTTCTGTTTTATTATGATTTTTTAAGCGCTATTGTAATGTCAGTTATTGTTATTTTGCTGCATAACCTCTGATGTGTTATTAAACAGTTGGTAATTATTTGCCTGCAGCATGCATTTTTCAGAGATACAGGTACAAAAAACTATCCTATTTTCATATTTTCAGTTCTGTTTTTTACAACATTTTATTGTTCAGCATTAACGTATCTTCTCTGTCTCTGTATGGTGATGTTCCTGCAGACTCATCTCTGATAAATGAAGCTGTCTCATCTCCTCTTAACACTTCTACTTGATTTAACTCCATGACCCCTCAAACCAAAGTCTAGAACCTTATGTTATATAATTCCTCCTTCCATCTCTTGTAGATTTGTCTGTTTATTAATAAAGCATGGCACACTGTCAGCTTTTGGTTTAGTTTGACATTATCAGGACCTGTGGCTTAGATTTTATGGTTTATAGTAAATGGAATGGTTTACTGTAACGACTAGGCTGAAAATAACGCACCTAACGTGCAGAATTCCATTAAGTGAACTAAGGCAAAAGCTCTACATATAACTATTTAACTCCTCAGACTAAACCGGGGAAATTTCATCCTTGCTATATTGGTTTTGGATGACGTTAGTGTGATCCGCGACACTATATTTACTCGATAAATCTGTTAAAATACAAGTTTGCTTGTGTTTTTTTGTTTTTGCTTAAAGACAGAGTATGAAGAATGTGGCTTCAGACTTGGGATCCTATGTGTTAAAAAGGAGGTGAGCAGAATTAACATTACTGTAGATTATTTTTCACATTTGTAGTGAAGAGGAATTTCATGATTAGCTTAATTACCTTGCTCTTAATTAATGTCTAGCTTAAAGGTCCGACCATAAGGCTCCTTATCTGATGTAATTCTGACCTTTGGTAAACCATCTGCTAAGACCTTGGTTGTTGTAGTCAAAGCAAGGCCAGCATCTTTCTATCAGGGAAATGTTTAGAAAACAGATAGTGAACATGTGACTGAAGTCTTTAAACAAAGCTCCCCTATCTGATGAGGGCAGAATAGCTCCAAACATCTGTGGGACCCACGGGTCTTTGGGGAATTTTCTCCCCGGGTTATGACCTCGTACCATGTCTGTATGTCTTAATGTTTTGTCCCTTCATGTTTCAATGTGTGATGTATGTTCAACTTCTTTTATCTCCATTATTAAATTTATATTCTTCTCAATCTAAAGAAACCAGTGTCCTCGTCCTTGACAGGAAAAACTGTCTCCTACAGTAGCTTCCATGAATTGAATTGAATTTTTTTTTCTATTCACATGATAATTGTATCTACTTGTTTAATTTTTCATTACTAGCTGTTGTCTTTCATGCTTTCATTATTTCACCTTAAACCTTCCCCGACTTTCTTCTGGGACTCGTTTTCTTTCCTTGGTCCTGTCCATCTGCTTCCTATAACACTGTGGCTGTCCACTCTTGTTCGCAAAAATGCCTTCTGCAAAATCAGACATTTATTCACGTACACCACCCCCCAAAAAAGAAAAAAAAAAATCTATTTCTTTCTCCAACAAAATAACTTCACTAAAAATCTGTCCTGGCTGTGTTTCAACAGGGTGGTCAAATCTGGACCCAATTAAACAGGGACCCTCTAAATTTCCTTCACACCCAGCATGAGGAAGACCTCAGATTAGAGGAATATTTTCCTTATTGCCGACTCTACTTTTTACAGAATTCCTCGGGATAATAATTGAACCCATGTGTGCTCAGTATTGCGAGGTGTTCCTATTTTGGTGGCGAGTGGATAAAAATGTTTGTTAAAGCCATTCGAGTGATCACAGTTTGATGAAAAACTTTTTTCTCCATCTTTTGGGTTTCCACCAAAAACTTTGGAATGTTGTTTAAAATCAAAAGAGGAAGACCATTTTTCTTTCATTCTTCTTTTTTTTATATACAAATCTCAGCCAGACAACTGTAAGGGAAAAGTGGGGGCTCAAATCCGATCAAATAAATAAAGTCACCTGTGAGTGATTTCAGCTAATAAGAAGACATGTTTATTTGATCTAATGTGCACACATTTACACCAATGTTTAAATTTGATAAACTATAAAGCAGGTGCTTGTATGAAGTCCTGCAACAATATGCCTTCACATCGGTGTGCTACCACCAGCTTCATGTGCAATGCACGGACTCACATGAACGGCAGTGAGGATTAGCTACAGCTTCTCATAAACTTCATTAGTCAACAGTGAGAGCTTGTGTTCTGCTCTCCTATGCAGTGACCCATCCTTCTGCCCCCACTGGCTTTGGAAGTATGCTATTCTAGCCAGCAATGAATAGCCACTTGTTAAATAAACCGAAGACAGTGCTTAGGTATCAGATTTGTACATGTGGAAATATTCTGAGTGGCAACGATAAAAGACATTTCAGGAAGCGGCCTTGTTCTCTGCAGGAGGCAGATCTCTACCTGTGCATGGGCTGTGGAGGCTTTGATTTATGTCTTCCTAATAGTGAAAGACCTGAATCCTCTAAAACCAACATGCAGATAATTCCTATGCACACACAGACACACTCTGAGGCTTGCATGCATGCACACAAAAAACTGCACACACACTCCCCACACAGGCAATTGTGCCCACCTGGGAAAACATAATTTAGCCAGGCGCCCCTTCCTTTTACTAACACTGCTCGTATACCATGGATATACGTGTGCATACAGTCATTTGCGTGTGTATGTAAGCATGACCTCCTTTACCCTTTTCTTGCTCTTTGATCCCAAAATGTATTTGATAATCAAAACTCCATAAGTCCCAAAACATCCCATTAAAAGACATGCTTTCATAAAGACATTTAAATGCATGCATAACAGCCAAACCTGTTGTCCAACTGAGCCTAATTTCTATTATCTTACCAGCTAATTTAAATCAGTCACAACAAGTATGAGCAGAAAAAAATTTTATCTAAAGACGAACAATTTTGTCCCTATTTAGTGTCATTTATACATGTAAAACGAGTTGTCAGCGGCCATCTTTAGGTGAAATTCTTTCTGTCGGCTATTGTGACAGATTGCAAAGAAGCACATCAAGGCTCATACTGGAACTTCAGTTTGTATTTCTTTGTGAGATTTATCATTTGCATCTTCTGTCTGTGCATTGGCTGAATGGGAAGCGGATGATTGGAAATGCCCAAGCAGGATGAATATTGAATTGCCCGAGTTGAAATGTGTCTGAATGCGTGAGGCCGTGTAAAGAGTTATGAAAAAAGTGATGCTAAAAACAAGTCCCACAAAACAAGTGATTTAATACTTTATAAAGATACATGTCTGGTTACTTTCAACAAAAAAAATGTGAAAGAGTTCCCTTTTTCTTTCCTTACGATGTTTTCATCTTTAAGTGCTCCTAAAGGTGGAGTTGGAAACTCTTTACCGAGACACCCCTGTTTCATTTGCAATTATTCTCTGCAGGACTGACACAAGTAATTTTATTACTTCTTAATGGAAGACATGATGCAAAAGTGGGTAAGAAAGAAATATGAGTTTTATTCATATGAGAGGCTCCCCTTTCAAAGAACTTGTCAGGAAAAGAGGGGGTTTTATGAGAGCAAAAGATTGGGAGGAATACAGACAGATTACTCATAGATGACCACTGTTGACGTAAAGGCCACAAGCCTGAAGGCAGACACCTGCTGTGCAACTTTTAATAATCACAATGTGATGCCAGCAAGAGCGCACACACACATACACACACACGCGGGTTTGAGCATGCCAGTAAACATGAGTTGGTGATCTGGGCAGGCCCCAGCTATCTTTGGCATCTCCTCTGCTCTGGTAGCTGCTGTGCCAGTCTGCCTGGGCAGAGCAGCCATCTGATACGATCTGACACTCCTCCCAGCTGTCGTCCGGCTTTGGCCGAGTTATTATATCTGGCAAATTTTTAAATGCAAGATCAGCATGGAGCTTTACATAATTTAGAGCAGCACGGATGTCAAGTATTTATCTAATCCTAGGAAGCAAAGCAGTCACAGCAGCAAGTGTTCTTCCACCAAAACATTCATACCCACACTGTCCACTACATTCAGAAGTATAAAAACAATTCCTCTCCATGTGTTCAACTGGAACTTAGCTGATGCTTTTATACAAAATAATTCAACAGAAAATGACAGAAACTATTTGTACTCAGAAATCTCAATTTCTGGGCCTCAAAGGCCGTTATCCTGCAGTTTGTAGATGTTTACTTGTTTCATTGGCTTTTGTACTTATTTCACTCATCGTTGCTGTATCAGTTACTCTATACTTGTCTTTTATGATGTAGATTTAGAGCGACTGACTAGAAGTCCCTTCCCAATAATTGAACTTCTTATCACATCATTAGCTCAAGTTCCACTCTTAAAAGATTTTCTGAATAAATTAAGCTGATCAAAATCAGGAATTTGCAAAGTTCTAGTTTGCTACGCTGCATTTACTACTGTGCTTTGTATTACAGTGCTCTTAAATTCTCAAATGCCTCTTTTTTTCCGAAATAGTTTTGTGCTTCTATTTATGTGCCCAGGTTTTCTACATAAGAGCTCCTTTGCTACCATCTACTGGTTGTCAGTGAGATACCACTTCCCAGGAATTGTATCATCTAACAGTTCATGCTAGATGATGCACGTTGGTGTGTGGTGTTGATAAAAAAAAATGAGGAAAATTTTTTTCTTCTGGAACTGCTGATCTATACTTTGTGTCTTCTGTGTGGTATTAATAATGCTACGCATTATTGCTGATTACGTTTTGTGTCCTCTTCATCAACAAGTCATAATATTAGTCACCTAATTATACCTGTTGCTTTAAACCTAAATATAACAGGTGTTTCCCTCCTAAAGGAGACCTGACTTAAAATTAAATGGATACAATAAATGTTTAAGTTCTGCATTGAGACTTATTAATTTGTATAAGATGTGTTGAAAATGTAAACATCCATAATTTCAAAGACAGCAGACAATAACAATGAAAAAAAGTTTTATCCTAAAGATGGAAATAAAGCTTTATGGAACAAAATTTCAGCTGTAAATGATTAGAGTGCAGTGCATGCAGGTGTTTGTAGAGGTGGGATAACATTAGAAATGGCAAAGCAGACATATTGATCTGGTTTAAACTCACAAGTTAGTCCATGGAAAACAGAAAAAAATGACAAGAACAAAAGAAAAATGAAATCTTTCCATTTGAGATTTGGAGGTAGGATGGATGAGATCAGGTGGGATGGAAAGGGGTGGGAGCTTTCTTATTGTTTACCATTTGAGTTATTTTGTGCTGAATTTACTTTGCAGAGTACTGCAAAAAAATACTTGATTGATCACCTAAAAAACTGAGTCAAAAGATTTTATTGGGTTTTTATGTTTTGATAGTTACTTTGTATTTTTCTGTATCTTTAAATAAGGATTTTAAATTCTAATGCACAGATTGTTGTTTAACTTATTTCAATAAGCAAATAAAGAAATATAAGTACAACGCTGCAAAGTAAATATTGGAACCTGATTGAAGTAATCAAGGTCTCTGTATGTTGTAAGCTTGTTAGTATCCAACAATAACGCTCAAGACAGAAAATAATAGCATTAAAAATTCACACCGACTGCGAAAACAACTTATTTATTAATATTGTTTAGTTTGAACATTACGTTGTCTGCCTTTATGGTAGTTGTTGTTGGAAAGAGTTCTGTATGTGAGTATGTAATGGCTAAATGAATGTGTGATTTATTTAGTAAATGGACTTGTATTTATACAGCACTTTTCCAGTCATGCTGATCACTCGAAGCGCTTTCTACTAGTAACACAGTTACTCATTCTCTCACACACACACACACACACAAACTATAGGGAGTAATGCACTGTTCACTGTATGTTACCGCAGGACACTTAGGGGCAACCTGGAATTGATCCACCGACCTCCCAGTTGGAAGACTGCTTACTTTGCAAATAGTACTTTTTACAATTTCACTACAATTTTTTAATGTAAATGTCAGTGATGCATTTGATTATGTAAGAGGTGAACCTGATCAACGATGAGAAACAGCATAGTTTGTGTCGTTTTGGTAATGAATTGTAAAATAACATTGACAATGCCAACCAGCTGACCAGCAGAAACCCCTTCAACTGTAAACAGGATAAAGCTGGGATGATATATGATGAATGACTTACAACATGTTATTAAAAAGGCAAAACAAATATGAAAATCCTTTTGCATAAGTCAAGCTGTACAATGAAAAATATTTAGATTAAAGATAAGCAACTTGTTAAGTACCCAAAGTTTCTTTGTCCAGAAGGTGGCAGTATGAAGGTGGGTCATAGTCAAAGATCTGTAAGGGAAGCACATTAGAGCAAAAAGAGAAGGAAACTAAATTATGGCTATATTGTTGTGTTTTGTATATTCTTATAATCTCACCTCCAGAATGTATTTGTTGTTAAAAACAACAACAAAAAAATATCAGTTTTTTATGGATATGAGTCTAATACAAACTGATCTGCTGGAAAAATCCTCCCTATGACAAGCACGCTAACAAGAAGTTAAAAAAAAAAAAAACATGGATGAACAAGAATCGCCATAATATGAAGCATGATGGGATCAGCTGGAACAAAATGTGATGTCTGTCCTCCCTCGGTGAGAATACTTCGTTCACATCACAGTTTGGGCAGCCATCCAACAAAACAATTAGCAAGTATGGGAATCCCAGCCCTGGACTCAAACAAATCCCTCCTTCCCTTCGCTATCTCTCTTCTTCACTTGCTCTCCTCAGCTGGCCCCCAGGAGAAAGGTGGCCAAGTTTATTTTCTCCACGGTGGTCCCTTTGAGGTGATGGCGAGGCCCCTGCCACACTGCTGCTGATGTATTAGGTGAGGGTCCCTGATGAGACGTTGGTGGGATTCTTTTTATTGCTAAAACACTCAATCTCATTGTTAATGTTATGCTTAAGTCTTAGCTGAATAAAGGAAAGCAACAAGCATGAGAGGTACTTCTGACAGAGTAGTTCTCATGACACTGAATTCAGGACACAACATAAGTCTGCATGGCAACTAAAACAATAATAAAAACTCAGGCAAACAAAATACTAAGTGTACATTTTTCATAAGCTTGAATGGAACCTGCAGATACACATTTTCTCTGATGTTTTTAACAAGTATAGCATATAAATACACTAATGCAACATCAGCCAGATCATGCATTCAATTTTTTTTAAAGAAAAATGTGAAACTTGTCAGATTGGGCCTTTAAAATCAGAGCAGCTTTTTGTTAGAATAAAATTAAGTCAGTACATCATGGGCAATGAGTTAAAGTCAAAAGTGTTCCCTAGATTTTTTGATTGAACCTGGAACATTTTATATTTATTTATTTATTTTAAAACATTTTAAGGTGCTTTTTGTCTTATGGATATAATGAATGATAAATATGGCATATTCATGGATAATTAACTGAAAATACCAAATTAGTTGAGACACAAAACAGTGTAATGATGGATAAAATGACCTGCTTTTGCAAAAGACAGAATGCAAACCTGCAGCTTAGTGAGTGAAAATTCATCATGAAACTAGAGAACACTGGTAAAACGTGTTGGAAGAGGGAAATGCGTGTGGGGGACAGACCAAAACTGGAAGAAAGTAAAGGGATTACGTATAAAAGTTGATTTATGCCCACACTTCTTCTGTGATATCCTTCTTTGAGAAAAAGCGCGAGAGAGGCCGCGTGTCAGACTGCATAAATAACTGTCGGCATGATGTAAACACAGCGGTCATAACCTAGGCAAATTAAAACAAGTGGTTTGGGCGGGATTGCTCGGGGCGCAGGTTTCCACTGCTTCTAAAATATCCATACGTCAGCTCCACTTCTCGCTTCTGATTGGTTAAATCCACAGCACTTTGTCCATTAAATCCACGTGCACCTAATTAGCCTTAATATATGCTAAACAAAATCACATTTGACACTAATCTTGTAGCAAGTGAATAACACAAGCAGTGACAAACAGCTTGTTATGAAACAATCGAAATGTCTGAAAATAAATTATATAATTAAAACTAAAAATGTGACTGAAATTACCTTTATCTGGACCAGAAAATGATTGGTTAAATTTAACTTTCAGACCATGAATCACATTATCAAACTCAATTGGACTTGTTTAAACTACAAGAGCACCAACTCCATTCAAATCTTTGAAGTAAAACGTTTATTTATGTAACGGTAACCACGTCCACTGTTATCTCTCAGAAACAACATAGAGGGACTTATCTGCGCCCACGCTTTGTCCGTGCTCAGGTTCTGCTTTTCTGAAGGAGAGAACTGATAAGAAGGGTTAACAGGTCAAAGCACTGGCCCACACAGGGGATTGGGGTATATACATAGGCGGAACACAAGCATCCAGTGCAGACGGTATCAAAGTTATGCAATTTATAAACACAAACATTTAGGACAAAGTCAAAATGTTCATTTTGGGCATATTCATCCACCATGATGCATAAAATCATTAAATCTGACTGAAATTCAACTGCAGACAAT
>JBAMHX010000025.1:10253366-10264186 GCA_037177515.1 Pseudomugil tenellus | reverse complement strand
TCTATCTATCTATCTATCTATCTATCTATCTATCTATCTATCTATCTATCTATCTATCTATCTATCTATCTGCTGCTATTATCCACCTAGCTGTGTGTCTGCTTGTTTGTCAAATTTATTATGAGCTATCATGGAATATTATGAGCAATGCTACCACAACAAAACAAAATGATCCCACTCGTATTTATTTCTTGCACATAACATGCATTTGCATGTTTATTTTGGGCGAGCATGAACTGCTATATCAGCAAAAAGCAACAAGGACTTGTTATCTTCCATCCAAACTTGCCTCTTTGTTTGCATAAGACATAAAATACTTGTCCAAATATGTTAAAAACACAGCATGAGGGAGAAAAGCAAGACAAACAGAGAACAAAGAAAGACTGTATATCATCACAAGTACTTCCCTTGTGGGGGTATTTGAACTTGCAGCTATGGTCTCCCACATACAATTAGTGTAAAATGGAATTTAAAGATATAATGTTTAATCATTTTTCATTTAAATGCCTGCTGATCCATAACATGATAAATATTATTTATAATTCTGCAGTATCCATGACAACACTGTAAGGTGACAGCTTGTTTACATGTTTTTCTGCTCTCTTGTTGCATTTCATTCAAAATTAATTTATTCAAACAAAATGAATTCACATTTCTAACACATTCCCAATAGGAAATATTTGTTCATTTAAGCAAGTTCAAAACTAATTCTCCAAGTCTCCAACGTTGTCTTATAAAGAAAAACCTTCTCACTTTTAAGACCTTTGCGTCCTCCAGGAAGCCCCTTTGTTGTGAGTCATGTTCAATAAAACCGGAAACAATTAGAATTAAAACCCAACAAGACAGCCGATTGTTTGAACCCTCTGAACTCCAAAAGAGGACATTGTGGGCCTGTAAAATGCTGATCCCGATGTCTGATGTGAATGGGAGGCTAATATTTTATATCTGTGTGGAGGACTGAGAATACAATATATCTGACAGAGTTTTATCGGCTAAGTCTTTAAAGACTTCCTGCTCATAGTGAGGCTGAGGAAGGCAGAGGGAGTTTAACTCATTGAAAATGAAAATAAATTGTGTATATGTATTTATCTTTTTCATGTTTTGGAACTCTCTTTGAGCTTTATTTGCATGTTTACCAATGTCAGCTGTCAAAGCATGAGTTCACCTTTCTATACAACACTTTTATCGACACATACTATACGTGATAAGTATATGACCTTGTACGTGTATTCCGTAGTGTACCTTCGTCTCTCCCTGAATGGCTAAGATGGGGTTACTAATGAGCAAATGTTCTGACGATGAAGCCTTTTTCCAAGAATCTTTTCTCCCTAACGCCTGTGGCCTTTGGATGACTCCCCAAGGAGACCATTAATTTAGATAACTGTGTGTCTGTGCGCACGTGCTCATATGTGAATGTGCATGCACTGTGTGTGTGTGTCACTTGCCTTTGAGTGGAAGATTTTGTTGCTTTGCTCTATCATATACTTATACAAGTATGGACAAAAGCAAATCATTTAGGAAGTGTGTGTGTGTGTGTGTGTGTGTGTGTGTGTGTGTAAGTCTGCAAACACACGTCAGCACAGCAATGCACTGTAAAAACAGTACTCCCAAACTCTTAGTTGCTAAAACACAGCAACCCTTTATCATATACCCCCCCCCTCCTTCTCCTGACATCAGTCTGCACCTTTACCCCAACTCGCTCCCCAAATGCCACCCCAAAACATCCTTCTGTGTCAACACCTTCCACCCCCATTCCTCCCAAATTTAGATCATTACCACAACGAAGTTTAGGAAAGCCCATCGCAGATACAGAGATGGAAGTTCCAAAATCCAAATCATTCTCAATGTGCTTTTTTCCCTACTTTTTCTTTCTTTTTTAACATATATTGTTTGCAGTTTACATCCAGACAAACTGTGACAATGATTGATTTCACCCCTGATTACTTGAAGATACACACATTATCTCATATGGCAATCAGGTGTGTAATTGAAGTGTGCTCTGATGACCCCTCTTCCAACTCCTGCAGTGACCATTACATGTGCGGGTCTTCTTGTGTGATTGTTAGGTGCCGTTTAGACTGCTCTCCACTATGTTCTTACAACAGTTTGTTTTCAGAGTGCTCTGTTTTCCGAAGCAAGAGGAAGAATCCACTCCACAAGACTTATAGCAAATCCTTCACTATCCAAACACTCTGTGTCTGTCTGTCTAAAGTGCTGACAAAATACCCTACAGGCCTCAACTCTCAAGCACAAGTCTATTGTTTTGTCATTTTGGTCACTAAAGAGCTACAATTATACAATCTTTTTTTTGTTATGGCAGATGTTTTTAATGATTTCCGCAGTTCAGTTCATTCACATGTCCATAATGTGCATCATGTCTGTACGTATTTTCTTCTGTGCACATATTATCGTTTCAAATTCATTTAACTTCAAGGGTTTTCCAGTTTTCCTGAGGTCACTCCTGTGTTTTCTTGGCAGCAAACTTTAGGTTGTTTTCTGACTGAAATGTAAACTTTCATTCCAGCCTTAGAAACAAAGGGGAACTCACTCCAGACTGTTCCTTTGTTTTCTGCATACATATTGGTGTCTGCAGTTGCTGTTACACTGAATAATCCCCATTAGATGAGGCTACTATCAGTATATTTGCCTGGGGATCATTTTATGAGATGATGTAGCTTCACACACAGATCCATCTGAGAATTTTGTTCAAGTTATGTTAGATTAAGCAATAACATTTTTAAGAACTGTGAGACATTCAGGTGATGTTTGGGAAATTTCGAAAGGATCTTTATTTAGTGAGGACTATCTGGTGTCTGGGCACTTCAATAATGGCCTAATTGGCTGAAGTTTGCAATGATTATTATCATACCATAAAGTTTCCGTATCATTAAAAGAAACTGTAGACAGATACAGCTATGGATAAATTGATTTGTTATTACCTAACAATACCATTTTACCTAACTATTAACTGTATCCATGGTTTCCAAGCACTTTTTTTTTTCTTTGCCAGACCTGTGGCACAAACCTGTGTTGTGGGTCTAGGAAAAATTGTATGTTCTTCATGGCTTAATAGCTTCTGATGGACAGCATCAGCTATTACACTAAGTACATAGATTGGTTAAAACCATTGACAGTTGAAGTTGGTTACACGGCTATTAACTATTTCACTGTCAAATGCTGTTTCTGGGCAAATGTGCATCCACTGGCCCTTCCAAATGATCTTAGGAAGAGCTCAAGAACATGAAAAGAGACATGAACTGTTCACTTCCGAACCCCCAGGGTACCATTCTGTTGGATTTTGTTAAGATTCTGTTGGAATCTGTTGACACATGTGAAAAGCTAGCCACAACAACAAAAACACCAACTTACAACCCAGAGCATCTAGTTAACAACCTGCAGGGCACCTTCAGGTATTTTATGCCCACACCTTTTCTGACTATTTTGCATAACAAAAGCTAGATTGTTAGGAATATATTTGGATACTTAATCATTTGTGACATTTGATAAAACATGTTTGATTAAGAAAATTGTCATTTTTAGGACACTTAATTTGAAGATCTATTATTCCAGGAAATGATTCTACACAGTCAAAATGTTATCCGAATAATGTAAAGTTTGTAATCAATAAGATATGTATTTATTTCTGTGTAAAAGGACATTTTTTGCATTTTAAAACGTATTTTAAGATATTCCCCTTTATGAGCTTAATTTAAGCTAATAAAATAAAATCAGATTTTTAAAAAGTGTTTTGTAAATTATTGCAGTATTGAAATAAATAATCACTGGTTGCAGAAGAAAATATATATATATTATGCAGCTTATATATACATTGTATATGTAATATGTAAATATGTAAAACAATATTCTGCTTCAGTTGTTTATATTGTCAAATATAAACAAGTACAAGACATCTGAATTTCAGACCTTTTTACAACATTATTAAAAGTCATAATCTGAAATAAAAAGAAAAAAGCACTTTCTCTGCAGATCATATTCACATCCCATAAAGCCCATGGCAGTGTCATCATTTCCAGAACTAGTCTAAACATGGCTTATAAGTAAACTCCATAACACATTTAAGCAGGTGTGTTGATGTTAGGGTAGTAAATCTGGTCTGAAGAGATTTGCCTCTGACATCATTCTCACCTCCAGAGCTGATTTTCTTTTTTTTTTAATAAAAACTTCTTTTTGTCTAATGGTTTCTCAGTACTTTTGGTCTTGATAGTTTCTCTTCTGTTAAACTTCTCAGCAATAACTTGGAGGAACAATCAGGGAGACCTGTCACATGTTTTGCATGAAGAAATTAAATGTCACTGCCACAATATAACTTCACCAGACTGCAAAACTCATCTGCAGCTATTTTTGCCCTCTCAAATTTGGAAAGTGTGATTAGCTAAATGAATTATAGTTATTATAGTACCTCTGATCATTTCTTTCTTTCTCTCTAGTTGAATCTAGTTCTGATTTTATAAACTTTCATTTATTTCATTCATGTCATTTTTCTTTTCCATTGAGTAAATGTTTCAAACATAATCCGCCATTTGTTGAATACAGAAATGTACAAAAATATCGTAATAATAGTGTCTCCGAATGTGGGTGAGCATACATGCATGTGCACGAGACCAGCGTGTCATCTTTGCCCCTAATGCTTGGTGAACTGATCCCTGGAAGAATGGGATTCATATAAACAGGCCTGGTCGTTCCCACGTCTCTGTTTACACTGAAAGACCCCAGAGCAGCACTGCCAGAGCACTGGATTCCCTACAAACAGCAAACTCACACACCATTCATCACCGTCTCATAAAGAAAACCTTACACGTAATATATAGCACACAGATACATTGTGTGTATTGAAGGAAGAATTTGTGTGTAAGTGTTTTAAGTAAAGAAATACATGAACTCAAGTTTTTATCCTCAGTTTATAGTTTTGATCAAATTTTTTGCCTCGTTTTTTATATTTCTGAACTTTTGCAGCCAACTTGATTTTTATTGTTCTTTTCAGTTTCTGCAAAGAAAAGAAACTGATAAACATCAGCATCAAAACTCTGCATTGCTACAAGACTCCTTAAAACCCTCTCAGACCTTTTGAAATGGATCTATGATGCACATCCAACATAAACAAAAGAATGATGTCCTAGCATACACACCCGGTTCACAGGCAAGAGCAACATCTCCGAAGTAGCATCTCTGTGCATGGATAACTCTGTGTTTTTTTCTACAAATGTTGGATGCTCTTGGTAAATATCAGTGACATTGAAAGACAGGAAAATCCATTTAACAGGAAATGTAAGGGTTCCTCGGATAGTTTGGAACAAATCATTACATTTTCTCTCAGAAGTAAGCCAAACATGGAGCTAAACCAGAGCTTTACAACCAATGATTGACTGGAGAATAATAGATATACAACCTTTATATCTCATTACTCTACTGAAGGAACAAAAACAAACTTAATTGTATGTCTTCTTAAATGTCTTTAAAAATGCTTTTTTATTTATTTTTTTTTATTTTCATTTGTTTTTATTCCATGTAAAAGAGCACTTGAGTCAACTTGATACTTTTAAATGTGCTATGCAAATAAATAAATAAAGGTCTTTTGCCTTGTGGTTATCTTTTCAGAAAAGCTGTCCTTTCTGTTTTTGTTTTGTGGAAAAATTTGTTTTCGCTTTATATTCTTGTGTAGTGTTTTTTTAAATAATATTTTCTCCTGCTTTAGGCTTTGATGGGATTTCTCATATGTTGTTGCATTCTGAGGTGCCCAATGTATAACAGATATACACATTTTCCCATGGGTATGACTAATATTATTTATTTATTACTTTCACTGAGTGTGTTTTTGACACACTCACATAAATGATGGAGTGTCTATTTAATAGTGGACATGTTTGCATCTCTTAAGTTATAAGTGCTTGCATCTGCAGGTTTGCATGTTTTCTCTTGTGACCTAATGAGAATAAGAGCATTGTTCCCTTGGGAAGAGAGTGCCCCAGTGATATGCAGACTTACAAACCGTAAACATACTCCTGCACCCTGAGTCAGCCACCACAAACACATGCAGACCATTAATGCAATTGGTCGGACTTTCCTACTCTAAATCTAAACCTTTATAGTAAACATCTTAGGACAACTGAACAAGGCTCTTGTGCAGAATGGATGAGGATTACAAGGCTATATTTCATCAAGTGAAGCCTAGGAGGATTTAATGAGAGGAGGAAAGAGACAGTTTGGTAACCAGGGAGGGAGAACAACAACAGTAAGGCTGAATCATAAAGAAGTTATTTTTTTTGTTTTGTTTGGGAGAAGGCCAGGAGGGAGAAGTGTTTGTAGTGGCCTGGGATGAAATACAGCTTCAGCACACAATGCACAAATGTTCATAATCAAGCATTAAGTCAAAGAAGCAACACACTAACAGAAACTTAAAATATGCAGACCCACATTAAAAGCTGTTTTTGTTCAAGCTTATGTTATTCCTATCAGTTAAATATTCAAACAATGTAAATGAAAACACTAATGCATATTAAAAACATTCACATAGTCATCAGCAACGCTATTAATGTCTTCAAATGTCAAAGTCTTATATTGCATATTACCAAAACAGCATTCATTGAATGAATTCATTCATGGTCCACAAAGTGATTGTAAATTCTGTCATTGATAACACAAACATTCCCATCTGCCTCCAAACTTTACTCATTCTTTATTACCCCATCCAAGTTTTCCAGTGGAACATTTTCAGGGCAGATGTGTTTCACTTCCTTGTAAAATTCACTTTAATGTTTAAAAGTCAACACTTAAAAAATACTGCAAAAGATTACAGATTGTAGTCTAAAGATGTTGTTAACAATAGTATTTTAAGTGGGATATTGGCATACATGGATGATTGGAGATTCATTTGTAAAGTAATACATTATTGTAGTCAATTATCCTTTTAGCCCTTATTTAGGAAACTTGTCATTTAGGAAGGTGTTAGTAACACAACTCTCCCTTCCAGATTTTGTGGTTTGTAATTTTCTTTCAATGAAAGAAGATGCCCCAGGGTGGAACACAATAAATCCATACTATGTTAACAATTCAGTTCAGAGTGTATTTAATGGATTATAATTTTATGCATACATTAAATTCACTTGAGTTTCTAAAAGATTTCACTGAGTTTGATGCAGTTATTTTGATATAATTTGAAGAGAAGAATTTATACATTTACATATTTCAATGAGATAATTGTTTTTCTAATTTACCTTTACTTAAATAATAATAATAACATTATTAGGCCGGAGCACCGAAGGTGGTAAGAAGGCCTTTTGAAATGCAAATGTTTATTATTCTTCCTTAGTAAAATTAATTCCATTTTGGGGGTCCTGATCGTGCTCAAAAATTCACGAAATTTTGCGTACCCCATTTGGTGTTTCCAAGAGTGCTTGGACAAAATTGCGCGAGAGCGCCACTTTTTGTAAAGTCCCCAAAGCTCCATGTCATCAATCTGTATGAAATCTGTATGAACATGTTCTACATGCTCGGGCTGACAATAAAGTCTCAAGGACCTATGGTCTATTTTGGCGTTTTACTCATGTCGTATTTGATCAATTTTTATCGCAGTGCCCCCAAAATTGCTCAGGATGAATGTGTGATTAAAAGTTATTGAAAGCTTTTTCCTAAGACTTGCCATGTAGGAGGGGCAAGGTATGATGCTAGTCACACTCTGAAAAGATGTAGATATTAATATTTGGTTTATGAATTAGCCACGTCCCCGGGTGAACGAAAATGTAGGGTTTTGTAAAATGTGAAGTTTCTAAGCCAAATGTAAATATGGCAAATGATGGCTGGATACCATGAAACAGGAAGTACCTGTAACCGATCAATTTAAAGGCTGATCTCAGCAAAACTTGGCATAGATGATAACAGCCTAACTGTGAACTCAGTCATATAGAAACATGTTGCATAGGTCCTAATATGGACGGATAGCGCCCTCTAGAAAACCAATCTCTTAGCCCCGCCCACCTAATTGACTGACATGCAGGAAATTTTATACACAAGTTCAACTGGCCAAGACCTGCAAAAAAGCCTCTGGGCTAATTTCATTGACACAATTTGAAATGAATTCTTGCCATTGTCGTTGTTGAGGTCTGACACGTTTTAGGGTTATTATTATTATTATTATTGTTATGTTGTCTTCAATATTTTTATTCCTCTAGCTTGATTTCTCTCCACCGCCTTCACAGCTTTTATTATTCAGAATTTGGTTTTGAGGTATTTTCTTTAAGTGTCACTATTTCATTTGTACAGTAAACTTGCGTTTTGCTATTTATTAAAAAACATCATCCATATAAATTCTGCTGGCATTAGTGACTATAGTTTATGTTCGTTTCATTCTGAAAGTTGTATCCGGAAATTGTTTTTATTTTGGAAGGACACGCCGGAAAATTACAGATTTCCTTGGCAATGCGAAGGAAGGAGTAGGTTTGCCAACGTATTTTTCTAATTGACTGACTAATTTATGTTGGAATGGCTGCTCTGATGTAGCTAAATACTTTTAGAAAACGTGTTTTTTTACTAAATGTTTTTCGTTTGCACGCTCAGTCACTTGGAATTATTATAACTTGTCCTTACTTGAACATAAGACAGCTAGGCTGCTAGCAACCGATGCTAACAACTTTTCATTCATTGCTGCCCGTTTACTCCTCTTTGTTGCTAGCTAACGGTTAGCTTTCCTCACAACAGTAGCTAACAGGGCAAGTAAGATATTTCTAGTATTTTCGCAAACTTCCAGATGCACACAACTACGCTGAACTACAATCAACTTTCCTTATGCCTGACAGTCCGATTTTAGTTCAGATGACAGAAAACACAATTCCCTCAAACGAGTTTCAGTCGCGTTATAAATTATACAGCTCAAAACTGAATCCATTGTTATCCACTGTTGGGTAATATAATACATATAGTACATGTATAAATTATTAATTGATTGTCTTGACTATTGCCTCTAACCCTTATTTGCTTTGTAGTAGCGATATATATATGCTATGGTTATTATATTAACAAAAAGCACATAATAATTCAGTTCAGCATATATAATCTCCTTAAAATGTCCTCGAACCTTTACAGTGCTTAATGTTTAAAAAAGCACATTAATGTCTTTTAGATGTCTGTGAGATTGGTGGTGTTACAAAAACAATTAAATATACTATATCTTTAGTATATCTAAATAGGATTGCTAATTTAACTCAAACTATTAGAAGCATTACGAATTCAATAATTATTGTGAGAAGCAGGATGTATTTGTCTGAAGACCTTTCAAATGGCTCAATGTTATTGTTTCACATTTTTGTTTGTTTGTCTTTATGCTTTTCTCTTTATAGTCTTTACATTCTGACCATGAATTGATGGTGATTGTGGTGTTGGTGATGAATGCATGAGAAGAAAGCGCCAGTGGTCCTCTTGCTGAACCACACACTTCCTCATGGATTCCAGTGGTGATGAGGCCCTCGACATAATTGTCACCAATGTAGTGGCAACCTTCCGCACCAGATGTCACCTTAACCTGCGTACCATTGCCTTGGAGGGAACCAACGTCATATATAAGCCTGAAGTAGGGGTAAGGAAGAAACCTAAGTGAGGAAAAGAGATACATTCTTGTTGGAAGTTTATGATTAAGAATACAATAATTGAAGATTTACAGACATAACAAATTTGTCATCTTCTTACCAGAAAGTCCTGATGAAACTTAGGAAGCCAACTATAACCGCCTCAATCTGGTCCTCAGGGAAAATTATCTGCACTGGAGCAACAAGGTAGGTAAAATATACTCACACATAAATACACCATGTGACCCAGCTAATAATAATAATTAAAATAATATAAAAGCCAATAAAATAATTCACAAAACAACTTGAGTTACTAGACAGCAATATTATTATGTTTTATTTTTTTTGCCATCCTTTGGTTTGCAAATAAAATGTTAACAGATTGTACTGTTGGCTCCAGGATGAAGTAGGATAAAAATATGATAAAGAAGCTCAGGGCAACCTCATACCTCAGTGCATACTGTCTGTAATTGGCGTTGTAAATGAGCCATTCAGATTTATTACATCTAAAAAATATTTGTAATTTCAACATTTCTGCAGCCATTAAAACTACATTCTCCATGTTTCACAAAATCTTATTTTTGTGTTTTTTTATTATGTTTGACCAAACTGTATTAGTAGGTCTTATTGATTTATTTAAATTGATTTTTGAAAATTAATTTATTTAACTGTACTTTATATTTTAATGTCATTTTATATTCTATTCATTTTAGCTTTGTTTTAATTCTGCACCTTGGTCAACTTTGTTGCTTTTAAGGCATGTTAGAAATACAGTTGCATTGCACTGGAAAACTTTCACCCAAGGATAGAATATTCCTAAAATACTGAAATCAGAGCTGGTGTCTGTAATGTTTTATTTGTCGATAACAGTAAAAATGTTCAGGTAAATTGTGATTTTTTTTTTTAAATGCTTTGTGGCTCTTGTTTTTTTTTTCGTTTCTCTTTTGCAAGCTAAAGTATGAAGTTACATTGTTACTTATTCCTCCTCTTCAATTTTATTCAGCGAGGATGAGGCAAAGCTGGGTGCCCGCAGATTAGCACGCTGCCTGCAGAAACTGGGCTTCAAGGTGAGAATAATCCCACACCATTGCTTGTTTACAACAGTTGCATGAAAAATATCACTTTTTTCATTTATAGAAGTAAAATGAACATAACCAGCAAAGTGTATAAAGCTTAAAGGAGAACTTCGCTTTTTTTTAACCTGGGGTCTGTTGTCATCTTTCCTTCCATACATGTGAGTGATGT
>JBAMHX010000025.1:10241446-10252887 GCA_037177515.1 Pseudomugil tenellus | reverse complement strand
CTACATCACTCACATGTATGGAAGGAAAGATGACAACAGACCCCAGGTTAAAAAAAAGCGAAGTTCTCCTTTAATGTCATGATTATGGACCTTAATGGTAAGTTTTTCATGTATTCATATGGTTGAGGTTCAAGTCTAGCATGGAAATACTTTAACTGTGAAACAGTCACCATCTACTTCAGCACAACATTCTGCTTAGATGAGTAAGGGAGTAACCACAAACCTGTCCGAATTTACTGTTGGCAAAAACATTATCTTAGTTCCTGATCATCCTTTAAAAAAGTTTGTAGCTTTACAGTTCGTCCTGTATAATCTTACTTTATTTTCAGTTCTTACCTGAATAAATGAGCGTAGTGAAGCATTAACATCTCTGTCTTTATGTGACTTCAAATATGATTTGATATCTTCTGACATATTTACAAAAACAAGTTACATGGATAACAGCAAAGCAGCAATTAGCACAAGCTCAGCATATGGTAGCTTTGCAACTCAAAACACAGCTAAAATGTTAACTTTAACTCTTTGTGAGGTCTGGGCTTTTTTTTTTTTTTTTTTTTTTTAGACTAGCACAAAGATTACTGACTGCATTGCAAATGTATTTATTTTCCCATCTGTATTGGGAAGTGTGGGTGTCTTGCTCATGATAAGAGAGATATTGGTTGACAAACATCTCAAGATGTTTAGCAGCTCCAAGTTTTAACATGTCTCATACCTCTCAGGTGTACTCTGTCAAATCTGAAAACACATTACAAGTATTCTTGTTTAAAATTCAATTTAGGTTCAATTTAGCAACAAAAGCACCATCTTCAACTCAAATACTTATTCATAAACTTTCATAATCAGAGACATTCTGATTGCTGACTTTGTCTCAGAATCCAGTGCCACGTTCTTCTTACTTTATTGTGCAAAATGTACCGGTATAAAGAAAATAAAGACTAGGATAGTGCATGGTATGACCACGCATTAAGCTTACAGATGTTATACATTGCATATTACTTGCCAAGGTACTCCTGTAAATGCGTTGATAAATGCATTTGTGTCTACTCAGGTGAGGTTTTCAGCTTTCAAAGTTGTGAATGTGCTCGCAGTGTGCTCCATGCCGTTTGCAGTCCACCTTGTGGACTTCACAAAGAACAACCGGCCTATTGCAAGGTAATGCAGCAGTGTAGATCGCAACCAGTACTGCCACTCTACCATTAATATCTATGTAATCCTTTTCTATGCAAAAACTGCACGTTTTCATAAAGATATGATCTACTGTGTTCCTGTAGATCAGTTCCTGTGTTTGTGAAACACTCAGACCAGCCTGGGTGGTACCCATATTGCAATAACCAATATTTAATGATCAAATTAGTTTAAGTCCCCCCCACCTTTTTTCTGTTTCCTTTGAACTTGAAGTTGTCTTCATCTCATCTGTGTGTATAAAGCATAAAACCACTGTGTGATTGGGTAATTAGCTATTTGCGTTAACAAGGAATTGATCAAGCGTACCTAATAAAGTGGCCATTGAGTGCAGATGTACTTTATGATCAGCTGTTGAAAAACATCATTTTCCATCATGAAGCCTCTAAAAACTGTTTGTGCTTGTTTTTTAATGTTAGCTGGTATAGGATGACCTCTAGTGTCTGAATGCATAATGAGCTGTTTCAGACCATTTTCAAGGTTCTGCATTTAAAAAAAATACTGCACACTGAGCTGTATACATTATTTTTTCTTACTCCATATTTTCTAAAAGATATTTTTTTGTTTAACTATCTCTTATTTTGAACCACAGTTATGAACCTGAGCTCCATCCTGCTGTTACATATAGGATCAAAAATCTAAAGGCCACCATTCAAGTGTTTTCTACTGGCAGCCTCACAGTTACAGGTATGCCCCTCTCACATGACCACACACACACTTGCCGTCCTTGTTCTACACAGCTAGAGGGCATACCAGATATTTAGGTCATGTTGCTGTAATACACTTTGTAGTCTGGAACCAGAAGTGCAGTTTGTAAACACCCCAGTTCCTCTAAGAGTGTTGCTAGCATGAACAGCTGTATTTCTGGATTAAGTAGTTTTAGAGCAGCTCTGTTATTAACTAACTGTAATTAAGATGATTTTTTATGTAATCTCATCTTCCCTTATATCCTGATTTAGGGCCAAATGTGCAGAATGTGGCAACAGCAGTGGAGCAGGTCTACCCACTTCTATTTGAGTGTCAGAAACCCCTCTGCAAATGAAGACTCCCTTCATAAACAGATACAGGAAATCAGTTTAAGAAAACTAGAGACTCATGGGAAAGCACCTTATCCTTGCAGTGATTTGCTTGGTTTTATCATAACATGGTAACCACGACAGACTGACACGACTTGAATCCAAGTTTTAATGGCCTCAGTTCTAGTTTGGGAAATGCTCTCCTTTTTAATTTGCTATTTGTGTTTATTGCATGGGCACAAATGTTTTTATCAAAGTATTTTAATGGCTAAAAGTGGTGACGATTTCTTTCACTATATATCTCTGTTCTGAAGCCTCTTCACTTTTAAGAGTCTCCGTCCACAATTTCTATGTAGATGTGTACACAGGCACATTTCCAGTCCATCCAGTTCAGATAGCTCACACAATCAGATACAGAAAGAAACCTGGTCCTTCTTCAGACACACAGATTCCTTCCTTCACAGTACGCATTTATTCCTGAATTGTTTTTGTTTGGTTCGTAGCTTTTTATCTTTCAGAGCTGATGTTAAGTCATTATGCTCGTTCATTATTTTATGCCCCTTCCCAGTGGTTTTACACACAGTAAGCTCAAATATGTTATCTAAAGCTTAATAAATGTGGAAATATGATTAAAGTAATGTTTTTAATGTCGTGAAATATTTTCCCAGACTTTAAAAAAAAGATATTAAAACTACACATGATACTGGTGAGGTAACATTCAAAAGGAGCTTTTTATTGTCTGGATAGTAGAATTTTTTTCAAAATTCGCTGTGTGTGCATTAGACACGTTGCAGACACATAATGTGAAACAGCACATTTAACAATACCATCACCAGGCAGTTGTACAAAGCTGTGTTGGGATCAGGTCGGGATACATTACAGCGTCAGAAAATAAATGGCAGTGGAGCGTAATGTGAACACTAAGACTCTAGTCTTACACAGAAAGCAGTGTTTTAATGGTTGCATAACTTCGGACTACTCCAAGCTTCTCGCGTCACGTAGGTAATACTGTATGTTTGTATATAATGTATGCATATGATACGAAAGATGTTGACAAACTTTAATATGTTGTCTGTGTGGAATGGAGTACTTTTTGAATCGGTGTCAACTAAAGATTTGTGACACTTGAATTTTTGTATTTTGTATAGAAATAAAAAAATGTGAAATCCTTAAAAAAAAAAACCAAATACTGTTGCGTATGTTTTATTGTTGTATTTGTAGTGTATGCATTTCCTGGTGGAGTGCAGCAATTTCCAGTTTAGTAGAAAATGACTCACATTTCTATATTACTTAACAAGATCTGTTATGCTATCAAAGTACCAAACAGAAAAAAATGTGCATTTATTACAGTGAACCATTTATCCACAAAATAATTTTACTTGCATAATATTTTACTCATTAATTACTTGGTGTAATCTAGAAACAACTTCTCACACCTCTTAGATGTCAAGTTTTTTCATTACGAAGAGATCTTATAGTTTTTGTTTTTTGTTAAATGTTCAGCAGGCTGTAAAAAATGTAATTAAAATGTTTGTTCCCATAAAGGTTTAAAGCATAAGGAGTTGAATAACAGGTACTGGTTAGATCATAGGGATCCAAAAATCCCCATTATTTCTTATTAGCCTCCTTATAAGAGTGAGCCAAATCATTAACGTGTTTGATTTCATATTAGATGTAACTTGTTAACAGTTTTACCACTAATTCAACAATTTGCTGAGCAAAAAGGCAGTTTCTGCTTTGGGAGGGGGAAAAATATATGCATGTATTATTTTGTCTCGTATCGGCTGACTGGTTAGGTGCAGTGTTGTGGTCTTAGGAGTCAGGTGTTTGCTGGACTGTCTGTGGATGTGCTCCTGAGAAGACTGTCTCGAGGATTTGCACGCCTCAAGAGTTTCACCTTAAAATTCTTCCTGGTAAAAGCAATAAAAGAAGAAAAGCCAAATTAGTTTCACACATCAGATCCCAAGATAAAAAAGTGTTGATATAAATGAACTGAGTGAGTGGCCACTTACTTCTTAGCCAGCTCTTTTGATATCTCCTCCAGCGTGCGGCCTTTGGTCTCAGGGACACAGAGGATGACGAACACCAGTAGAACAAAGCTCATGGCGGCGTATAAGAACATAACATTGGGAACACCGATCTTTTCTAGAAGAAGGAAGGAAATGATACACCTGCTTTACCTGCTCAGGACACTAAACCAACGTCGCTATATCATGAACTCCTCCTATTGCTGGGATGACGTTTAGATTAGCAAGAATGACTGAAACTGCAAACCAAATAGAAAAAAAACCTGTGAGAGTGAGGAATGTCATGGAGATGAGCAGGTTGGTGGCCCAGTTTACAGCCGACACCACAGACACGGCCCTTCCTCTGACTCCCATTGGAAAGATTTCACTAAGAACCACATAAACCACTGAGAAAGGAAGAAAAAAAGGCACAGATAAGGTGAAAAGGCTTTACATCACTTTATCAAAAGAGCAGGAGTGTTCATATTATTAATTTATCTAAACCTAATTATTGTATAACAGGAACTCTTGTACTTTGTATCTAGTTATGCAACAAGTTACATGCAGTACTCATTAGTAGCCAATATATTTAGTTGGGGAGAAATTATCCAGTGCTGGTTAGAAAAAGTTAAACAAAAGTAAACAATCTTCCTTGTTTTTCCTTTATGGACAACAGCTTGTATTTAAGGACAAACATAAATAGACTGAATAAATCTTATTTGTGTCATTGCATACTTGTACAAAAGCAATAAAGGAAGACAAAGAATAAATACTTACTGGGCCCGAGGCTGATCGAGAAGGCTGCCACATACACCAGAAGGCTGATCAATGACGCCCACTTCAGTGAGGAAGACACCTCAACATGAGTGCCCTCCCCTCCTGATGCTCCATTCCCATCACCCTCTGAATCAGTTCTCACTGTCTCCTCAGCGTTCCACTGACTTGGGAATTCAGTGGAAAAAATGTCACTGGTCTCCAAATCTGTATGTGTCCTGTTTAAATTCCAAAGTGCATCTGTGTGGTTTACTGGAGTCCGACTTTTACACAGGCTTGTGAGTTGAGTGTGACTTTGTAGAGTCAAGGTACCGAGTGCAGTCAACGACAGTCCCATCGCAACAGCTCCCACACACAAGAAGCTCTTAGGTCCCACGCGGTCGACCAGCAACACGGCAGGGATGGTGCCAACGACTTTGACCACTCCAAAACCCGTGGAGGCCAAAGTAGCTGCAGCATCGCTGTTGAAGCCCACACTACGGAGGAGGGGTGACGCATAAGAGAGTATATTGGGCTGTCCAGTGGCCTGCTGGAGGAAAACTAAGGCCACACCTGTTAGCAGCCGTAAACGCAGGTTAGCTTTAGTGCCGAAAAGCTCAAAAAAACTATGCTCTGATTCTTGTTTTAGTCCAGCTTGGATGTCCCTGAGCTCCACCGCCACATGCTCCTTATCATCACCTCTCATTCTGGTCAGCACTGCCCTCGCCTGCTCCACTTTTCCCTGAGCGACGAGGAAGCGTGGACTAGGTGGGAGGAAGACAAGAGCCCCTATCTGAAGCAGTGCTGGAGGAATTACAAGTCCGAATGTGTACGCCCAGCCATTCGGCAAAGTAGCAAAAGCATAGCTGCATCCAAATCCCAGCATTACACCCACAACCAACATCAGCTCGTACAGCGTCACCAGCAGACCTCGCCTCTCCCGCGGTGAGATTTCTGCAATGTACAAACACGCTGCCGTCCCTGACAGAGCCGTCCCCATGCCCACTATTACGCGGCCCAGTGTGAGTGCAACAAGTGAGGTCATGGCAACAAGTGCAACGGTTCCTCCGACAACCATGCCCGCACTCAGGAATAAAGAGCAGCGACGGCCATAGCGATCCAGAATAGGGCCTCCAGCCAAGCAGACGAGCAGCGCACCAACCAGGTGGGAGCTGACCAGCAATTCCTGTTCCCTACAGGAGAGGGAGAGAACACCCCGCAGTTGCAGCAGGACCCCAGAGGTCAGGCCCATTTCATAGCCCAACATCAGGCCACTCAGTGAGGCCGATATAGCTGCAAGCACCACCAGCCAGCTGCAGCCTGGAGAGAAAGACACAAATACAAAGTAGTATGTAGATGCATCACTTGTCAGTAAAAAGCCCTGGTCAGGGCGTTGATTCATTGTCTAAAAAAAAAAAAAAAACAACTTTGATCCTCATGGAAAAGTTGTTTGTTCTTTTCTTTTTTTTTATCGCAACCGTTTCTCGAATCATGAAGCCACTTAAACAGTGCTGACTAGATGGGGTTAGAGGTCAGGAGTTTGCAGACTCCTAGGCAAATGTGCACATGCATGTTCTTTATGTAAGACTGAAACCAGTGTGATAGTGACAGGGATGCAACAAGTTTAAAATGTATTTATCGATTAATTACTGTAATTAGTTTTATGTAGTCAAGCCATTAAGATAAGAATACCAGTTACTAATTCATATGATGCTTTTGCTGCAGCACCTTGGGAGCTATTGCTAAATTTCACAAGCATTTTCTTTACTCAAAACTTGCTGATAAATAAAGCGCTGCTTTAGAGGTAGATTATTTACCCTGCTGCAAAAATTTGGTCTGAAGAAGTACTTCTTCACTAATTTAATATAAGCTTTCTTAATATAAGCTTCAAAAGCTTTCTTAGGGTCTTAATTATAATGACACTAAATCCAAGAAAAACAGGAACACAGCTGCAAACTGCAGGGTCTTATTTTCTTTGCCTCGAAGCTGCACCTCCTCTCCCTCCATCCTTTTCTGTATGTGACATTATTGCTCTGCTAGGGCACCAGCAAAGACAAAATGTATATGAGAAAAGACCACACATGAGAAAAAGATCTTTTATTGCTTTTAAACTGCAATAAGGGAAATCATCTAAAAGTATATTAAAGTCCTTCTCGTCTGCAAATGGCTTTAAAACACTAAAAACAATAATAACGTTTTGAAATAAATGTTATACTAACTGAGAATTTTAAAGCTTAAGTTAAGTTTTTATTAAATTTGTTATTTCAAATAAAAATGGAAACAAATGCTTGTAATAAGCTTTTTGTAAAATATTTAACTTAACACAAAGCAACTATCAGTGTATGAATCCTATATTTTTTATTCCCACTGATTCATTGCATTTGAATGAACACTGGCATTTTAACACCACTTTACTTTAAACTTTAAACATTTTAATCTGGTAAATACGCAGAACTTCAGCAATATTCCACTAAAACATAAGAAAATCATTTTTTAATCCTTTAAGCCATAAATTTGAATTACAATAAAATAAAAAAAAAAATCATTTAAATTTTAAAAATAACATGTCAAACACTAAACCTGATAAACATTATGTGTGTAATTTACTGTTTAATCATTCTAATTTCTCAACCAGTCGCACATAAAGAAAAAAAGAAGTTGGGATGTGTTGGTACATGTTCGCCACAGTGCTGTTTTACATTCTACAAGTGTTTAGCAATATGAAACATTGTTATACTTTGACCTGGTACAGGATTAAAGATGTTTTTACATTTAAGGTTCTCCATTACACTATAATGAATTTATCTGCAGACCAAATCTCTGCACTACAGCTTGTGCATCATGATGCAATTTCCTTTGACTAAAACAAGCACAGCCTTCCCTGAATGACATGTCTGTGCCACCAAATGATGATGCAAAATATTGCCTTACAGTTTGCTTAACATGTTATAAGCAATAAATAAATTATGTTAATGCATTTTACATTCCAACAGATAAAATGATTGTAAACTGCTTTAAACTCTTAATAATCCTAATGATCATTTTGATTTAGAAGAGAAAGTTTATTTGAACATCATTTAAAGAAATTAAACAAACAAACAAAATAATAACTGTGATAAAAACATATTAGGAAAGAAAATGAAAGAAAAAGTGATCAAAGGGAGTGGAAAGAAGCTGAAGCTTATATAATTCCACCCCAGTAATAACAACGATCATAATCATGAAAGTACTATATAGATACAATAAATCAACAGTCATATTGACAACAATAATATCTTATTAAAAATGATAAACTATATATATATATATATATAATCCTAATCAGTTTAACTTTTAAGTTATGCAATAATACAATCAATTTCTCATCCATGCATCCATATGAAAATTAGAGATATATTAAGATCAGTTCTTTTTAATTGACCTTAATAAACCCAAACTCAAGCTTTATATGGTTGAACTGCTTGCTCAGTGTGTTTTAAAGGAGTTGAAAACACTATTATCAAAGTACATTATGTAAAGATGTATTTCGGTCTGAAAATGCATCCGTTTGCTAAACACAGCATGCATGGTGATTATACAGGTGGTTGAGTTAATCAATATAAGGGCAATTAGTTAGTTTGTGGTGCTGTGGGAAGAGTTTCTTCCAACATTATGAAAGATGTTTTTCTGCCACCGAGGGCAAAGTAACAACAGCAACTTTTGGCTTCTTCATCATTATAAAAGGGAGAAAGTCAGCATTATTGGGAAACTGTTAATGTAGAAAATTGCATTTTTGGTTCTTTCAATGATCACCATTTCCATGATCTAAGCATTTCTGCTCCAGTTTCCGCAACGATGTGCTGAATTACCTGGACAACTTTTTTCTGAATAGGACATTTTTTAGTCCAAGTTCCACGGTTGAAGTGGTGCTAATTAAAACTACTTTATCAGTCCCATCAGTTCCAGCACAACAATGATTTCAGCATTAAACAGGTTTTATATGTATAGAAAAGTGGCTCTTTTAAAAATAAACTGCTTGAGTAATGGGAGAAAAATGTGTTTTGTTAGGTCACAGCCACTTTGCCCTTTGACCAATGTCCCTAATCAGTTCACGACTGTGTCAAAGTGCATGTTTGTGTGAAATTTAAAGAAATTCATTTCAAGATTTCTTAGAAGACCACTTTTAGGCACTTTGGTATAACCTACAGCATCTTTTAGCCAGCACAATGACGTAAAAGCATTTTATCGGATGAAAGACAATGCAGGTTTCTGTGTGTACCTGGTCCTCTGAGTGGGGTCAGTTTCTGAGTCTCACAGGAGTGGTATCCTGACAGGTAAGAGGTCATCTTGGTCTCTGGATTGGGGTCCATTGTTAACCAGTAACAGTTGCCCTGGATCCCAACAGATACAAACTCATTCAAACAAGTGACAACATTTATTATTCAAAACAGATATCAATTTATTCTACAAACTGGCTACTAAAGTTAATAAAAAAGACTCCATCTTTTTGTAGATTTGGATCACGCCTGTTCTTTTTATTTTTTTTTTTAACTTGCGTTTACCTTTTCATGACTTGCAAAGTCCAAAGTGGACCTGAAGAGCTGCAAAGTCTTTTTTAAAAAATAAATAAATAAATAACAAAGCACTTAAGAAGCCAAGCGACAAATTAAACAACGAAAACACTGTTTTAATGTGTGCTAACACACCTACAATACAAGTTTCGCGTGTAAAAAATAACGCAACAAGTACGGTTTTGTTATGACAGCTGTTCAGGTTGACACAATTCTTACCTGACACCCCAGTTGCGTAACTGTTTTCGGATTAAACTGGTGTTTTTCGGGCCATTCGCCTCTTTCCCAGCACTTTCTCACCGCAAAGACTTTCCCCTCCTGCAAACTCTTCTTTTACTCGTGTTAGTGCATGCGTTCAACTTGTTATGGTAAAGTATTTTCTTAACCCCGCCCCATTGTGGGTTCACAAACCAATCAGAAACATAGATTCAACCTCGGAATTCCCAGCGTGGCTTTTGATTGGTCCGAGAGCCCCGACCCGGTAGTGTTAATAGAAACTACTGAAATTAATGATTTGCCTTGACAAATAAAATGAAACTGAAATTATCTACTTTGTAAGTGTCCTTGAAAAAAACTGCAATAGTATCCCTGTAAATAATCAAGTTACTCCTGTATATACTTGTAATTACACTTGTAATTACAGGTAAATTATATTGTTGAGAGTTTTTACTATCACTTTGCAGCTAACAATAGCCTACAACGGTATCAGTATTCATATTCTCCTCTTGCTGAGTAAAAACAAAATCTGCCACCTGCTTCTCTGTGAGGTCCACATCTCCTATTTATGCAAATACATCAGATTGAAATGTCCCACCTGCTCTTCATGCCTCACAGATGACAGAATGTAGCCTTTAACAAATGTGGAACGCTCTGATTGTGCTTGGCCTACTTTTCCTGAGATGTATTTAGATTTCTACTATGTAAGATACCAAAAAATGACCGGTCATTTGACCCTCAGTTAACTTTACAAGATGTGTGCATGTGATCAAGACACTATTGTTGCAGCCTGGATATGTAAATATGTTTATATCATTACATTATGGGGATATATTTGTCTTTTGAGGACATAGGATTATAAATTTATCCTTTGGATCCTTTGGAATAAATAAAAAAGGCATTGTGTGTGTGTGTGTGTGTGTGTGTGTGTGTGTGTGTGTGTGTGTGTGTGTGTGTGTGTGTGTGTGTGTGTGTGCGCACTTGTATAAGTTACGTGAGTCAATGACCAAGGTTTCAGGCAGTTCCCTACTTGAGGAAGATTGCACAGTACTATGTTCACATATTCACCTATCCAAATCCTTCCTTGTGGAGTCACAGATATCTTATCAGGTTTAGCCTTTTGGGAGCAGAGAAACAAAATTTCAATCACATTTCATTTAAAAAAAAGAAATAAGTAATAAACCATTGTTTTACTTTAGCCTGTTGTCACTGACATTTGTGTATTGATTTATTTGCATGCAGTTGTAAGAATGAATGCTCAAACAGATTTATTTAAACACTTATACCACAAGCAAGAAATCATTGGTGACACAATCAGTTGAAAGAATTATTGATTGTGTAAAGGTCAGAGTGCAAGGGTGGCTTGTGCTGGGAAAAAAAGAGAATGTGAAGAATTATACTTTTAGTAAAAGTTATTACTTGAAACAAAAGCTCTCAAATGCTAACTATGAATCAGTCGAGGGAAGTAAACTACTGAAACAGATGAAGTGCTTCTATACAAATAAACAATTAATGAGTAGAACAGTACAAATTCACACCATCCATTCTGACAGATAGAGAGTCCTCCACTGGGAAATATTGTTTTTCCTGACACAACTTGTTAGTTGTCCAAACAAAAGACATATAGGTCAAGTCATAGAATATATATATATATATATATATATATATATAAAGATTGCTTAGCCGAAGGCAAATGAAGCCAAAGATGTAATACTTTA
>JBAMHX010000025.1:10204970-10235760 GCA_037177515.1 Pseudomugil tenellus | reverse complement strand
ATGTGATTGGCTGATTGGAAATTAAGTGTTAATGAGCAGTTGGGCAGGTGTACCTAATAAAGTGGCCGGTGAGTGTAAGTTCCCCTACTTTTTTCTACTTTTCTAATCTGGTGCAAAATCCATCACTGAAATACTTGAAAATAATCCAATTCCATATAAATACAAAGGCATCTCTCAGCTGGATGAAATGTTTTTACCGATACCCTCAGATCATAAATATGCCTCCTTTAATGGTTCCTCTTACTTGGCACATAAATTCTGTTATATCTACGATTACGACTACGGAGACTAAAGAGTCCACGTCACATATAAAAAGACTGGATCAGAAATTGGAAAATAACTTTGAAGTGGAATCTCTCTCTCTATCTCTCGCTCTCCTAAATTGTTGCCAGACAGAACTGATGATATCGCAACACAACCCACTTATATTATTCATAACATTGATTGTATGAATGCATGCATGCATGTATGAATGAATGAATGAATGAATGAATGAATGAATGAATGAATGAACGAATGAAGACATCTTAGTTTGGGTTACACATCACCGTCTGAAATAAATAACTAGTTCTAAAGAAGCTACTTTTCTTTTTTCTTGGTTACCATGGTGGTATTAGACCAATTAAAGTCTAGTAGATGACTTTGCATGCTGAAAAATTACACTTAATGAGCATGTAGTGTGTAAAAGCAAAGCTGTTTTGTTGTTGTCAGTAATTAAGCCCAGCCTCATTCAGCAAGATACTGTACTACAGTCTCAACGTAGCACTAATACATGTGAGGCATCTTTGATCCCTTTCAAATACACACATGAGTTAATACTTTATCTTTCTTCTCTGTGTTGTTCAACAAACTTTAATCTTTGCAAAAGGGTTCATCAGTGCTGAGATTATGCATCATCACCTTTAGTATGCTCATATGCTGTAAAGAGTCCGCAGGGATTTTCTGTTTTTCATCTTCGCTAATTTACCATGAATCCTAGAACCCTTGTATTTGTCCTCATGTATGTTGTTTCACTGACTTTCAGATCTAAAATACTTGTACATCTGACTTTATCTTCTCATAAATTTTCCCAAACTGTTGGATACGTCTTTGCCAGCTTTTCAACTGGGGAAATGCTCCATATCAATTTTAGATGTGTTTCCTCTAACAGCTTTGTGTTTCCAGTTCTTAGCATCTTCTTCAGGTCATCTGATTACTCACATCCCAGAGCCTCCACACGTCTTCAACATGGTGATCGCATAGCTCTTCATCATTTTTGCAAGGAACTTTCAATCTGTGTCCACAATTTTTGGTCCAACATTGTTCTTTGTCACAACACATACATAATTAATTGTTACTATCTCATAAAGCTCTAATAACTTTAATATGTAAGTCTGGGATTTAAAGTTTAAACACACACAAAATAGGAGTAATAAACATATTTCCTATAAATATCTTAACACCAGGCTTGTGTTTTTATTTTATATTTAAAAAGATACCACTAGACTCACACATTGGCAACAACTTCTCATAGCAGAAGCTTTGCAATGGTGGATCCTCATCCTCATTCTTCCTCTCTGTGCTTGGTATCATCACTTGGACGTTTTATTACTTGGCTGCAGACTATTAAACCAGTATCAGTTAGACTCAATTAAATCTCTATATAATAAATCCCAGGTCTGGCCATGATGCAGATCATCATTATTGGAGACTTTACCACAAAGACTATGTGACGTTTCCTGAGTGGTTCACAGCTTCACCAGCAGATGGCAACATGGACTCTGGCTGCTTTTCACGTGTGGAAACATTGTAACACAACTTAGGATCAACAAAATTTACAAGTCCAAATGAATGAGACACGGTCTGTTTCTAGAAAATGTCATACTATGTACCAATAGTACCTGAATCATTCATTAGAGATCATCAGAGATTGATGAAAGATCCAGTAAATTATTTTTTCCAGCATGTTGAGGAAGCAGCATGTTCTCATTCTCCATCCATTTTTTAAAAGTCTATGATCCAGGCAAATCAATGTATATGTTCACATAAATCAGCAAGATTATAGCTAATGACTGATTTCCATCTTTGTTCCCGGGGCAGGTAAACAGACTTATCATGTTCTTATACAAAGATAATCAAATCAGTCTACATATTATCTTAAATTTAACCTCTGAGTTCATTCTATGCAAAGTTAAGCAAGATTTTTATTGGTACCCAGTGGGACCTTTTTACTGTACCACATACGGTAACTGAAATCTGTGCTGGTCCATTATAAGCAGACATTATTAATCACAGCCGTCACACTGAACTCCACCAGGATGACATTTTAGTAAATCAACTCACTTGTCTTGAGCTCTATTATTAAAGACACGGGTATTATCTGTATTTTCATATTAAACCAACTCTAATTAAGTAGCACTCAGAGGAGTGTTGATGAATATGCTTTTTTAATTATTTCATTTTAATTTAAAACCCTTCATTACACTTCATGCAGGCACTAATTTGAATCTCACAGACATTTACACATACAGGTACATGGCTAAATGTCACAGCCAGCGTTGTGTAAGGTTGATGACGCATGCACAGGGTAAAGTTTACATTACACCAATGTGGGACATTGGTCAGTAGCTCAAGTTCCTTCCAGTCAACACTAGTAAATGATTACCATTTTAATCTAATTCTTCACATTCCTCAGTTTACTTGAAAAAAAACATGCTTTGATAATTTTCTGCCAATTCCTGATGTAAAAATACCCCTTATTATTTATCATCTTATTAGTAAGTCATTTATGTCCAGCAAACCACCAAAACAGTTTATAATGTGTAATAAAGTTAAATTTTTATTGCAAACCAAACATGGTCACATAAACAATTTTACAATTTACAGTACATTTCACATGAATTGTTACATATACATATTTAAGCATACCTTTTAGTTGTTTCTCTTGTTCAATATACATTAAAACTAGTACACATAACTCCAAATATACAAACAAACTTAAATACAAACAAACTGCATTACAGCAATATTAAAGTGGAATGTTCTGTTTTAATGTTGTCGGTCTGTCTGCAGGCCGCCGTTACATCAGTGTGAGTAGAACGGAAGACTAAAATGAGGGGGATGCTGTCTGCAAGAAAAACTACAAAAATACTTTTCAATACATCCCTCTCAGTCTCACCTATAGCAGCAGTGCTTTCATTCCATCTCTCTATCAGCATTAATGTGCAAATGAGGATACAAAACATCATTTGAGTCCATATGTCTCCCATGTGTTCGAGTTCGAACATGTGTACTGATTTAGTGCTACATCCTGCGAGTCATGTAACTTTAAAAATAAAGAAGACGGAGTAAAGCAAGTCAATCCCGTCAAATGGGGGAGACTGTAAATTTGAATGGTGACACAGAAACTCAAATGATATGACTTCTGATGGAGAGAAAAAAATAAAGGCACATTTGAGATAAAAACAACCCGGACCCCACCACACTTTCATCCCCTGTAACAATCAGCTTCTGTTAACTCCCTTTTTAAACACATGGACAGTAAATGAGAAGAAACTAAAGCACCAAAATTCATGCAGCTCCTCCTTTGGTGGCAGGGGACGACGTTTCGCTACATGAATGACAATAGAAATCTTTTCCAGGGCCGCAAAAGTACGCTTCGGCCTTTCTCTGTAGATAAAAGTGGAAGATTTGTGTGTGCTTGTCAGTTGTGGCTTCAGGTTTAAGAGGAGCTGTTAAGCTGCCTTTGCTATGTGCTAGAAAAAAAAAACTATTATCAACTAAGAGATGGGAAAACAAAGGTTTAAATAGGATCTAGAATGTGATTGGTAAATCAAGGTGAAATGGAAAATTACAATCCCAGCTAGTCATTAGTTACGGCAGACAATGGAGCAAGTGTTCAAAATGCATTGAAGAGTCGGAGGAAACATGGCAAGTAAACATGTAGGTGAAGAGCTCTTGTAGGGTTTTGGTTTGGAAATATCCATCATTCTTATAGGGAATGCTGGGGTACGTCAAGATGCAAGTCCATGGATATGGCACATTTCAAGTCCAGTAGGTCTTAACTGGTGTTGATACTGACTGCCAGTCCTATAGGTAGGAGTCCATAGAGGGGGCGTAAGAGAAGCCCACAAAGGCTTCAGCTGCCTCCTTAATGCTGGCTGTGAAGAGAGCGTTGTCGGGGGAACAGCCGATGGAGCTGGAAACAGGTTCATCTGTGAACTCTGGATCAAAGTGCCGCAGATCATTGGGGCCTGTCTAAAGAAGGAGAAGGGAGACAAGTAGTGATTAGTCAGGTTTACAGCACCATGCCATAATTGGAAATGTTCTTATTCCCAGTGAGGATGTTCCATACTCTTCATCTAGTTATGTAAACACTATTAAAAAGAGTTGATGTGTGGATTTAGGCACATCAGAAGTTAATAGTGGCAGTAGCAATAAAAAAAAAAGAAATTTACCACATTGGGGTTGAAGGGAGGGGTAGTCTTCTTGGCATTCAGATCATCCCAGTTTATGGGGGAGAAGAATATGTGGTTCTTAATTTCGATCTGAAAAAGAAACAAATGAAAAAAATGTTTAAAAATTCATCTTTAACATAAAAGTGCACTATTAGTGCAAAAATGGCCACATAAATACTTACAAAGTCATCTGTGCAGCCCAGTCTCTTGGTGCGATCTTTCTGCAGAAGGCCCTCCAGCAGGTATCTGGCTGCATTGGAAATGTTTGGTTTCAGCTGCAACGGCTTGTTCAGGATGTTGTCATACATCTCTGCTGTGTTGCGACTGTAAAACGGAGGCTGTTGACAGACAAAAGTAGTTATTTATAACAACTTAGACACAATATAAAATTTTTTTTATTTTTAAAAAAAGGAAAAAAAAAAAAAAAAAAAAAAAGCTTTAATTTTGTGTTGTACCTACCAAGCCATACAGCATCTCGTAGAGAACAGCCCCTAAGCACCACCAGTCTACCGTTCTGTCATACGGCTGCTTATGTAGCACCTCTGGAGCCAAATACTGCAAAATCGAGGAGGAAATCCCATTTTAAAAAGTGCCACCAAAATGTAAAAAAAACTTCAGTTTTGCATTGTTGAGTATTTTCTCCTAACCTCAGGTGTACCGCAGAAAGTCGACGTTGTCCCGTTAGGTTCAATATTCTCCTTGCAGAGACCAAAATCTGTGAGAATGATGTGTCCCTGTGAATCCAGCAGGATGTTCTCAGGCTTCAGGTCTCTGTAGACGATGTTGAGGGAGTGCAGGTATCCCAGTGCACTGGCGATCTCTGCAGCATAGAACCTTGCTCTGGGCTCTAGGAAGCAGCGCTCCCTCTGCAGGTGGTAGAACAACTGCAAAAAAAGAGGAACACACATGATGAAGACCACTTAAACGTTTTGTTTTTTTGAGAAGAAAGAAAAAAAATGATCATTTGCCTGCTACCCTAAAATTACACTATCAAAATGGTTATTGCAGAAGTATGGAATAAAATGGGAAATATTATAAAGAGGCAAATATAAGGGAGAAAAAAGTGAAAGGAAAACAGATGGGAGAAAATAAAAAGGGAGGAAGGCAATAGCTTAAAAAGTTTGACAAGGGAAAACAGATGAAACAAGAGCCAAAGGTGGAAAGAGAGACCAGCAGGATGGAGAGGAAGAAAGGAGAAAGAAGAGAAAGAGAGCAAATGGATCCTGTTTCCTGACGAGGTCCATATTTAATCAGCTCTGTCTTTGCTCATGCAACAATCACAGGAAATTAGCTCGATTAGACACACACAGACTCTCAATGGCACTGCTAATTTTGGCCCTGAGTCTCTCCCGCTGTCCCAGCCCTCCCCATGATTTCCTGAGCAATGTTTCCTCCAGTGAAAAAAGGAAAATAAAAAAAGAGAAGAGAGCGACAGACTGTATTCTGCCTCTCATGACAGGATTTCCCCTCTGTCTGTCTCTGCTTCATCTTTGTTTCTGATTCCTCTAGAAACTTTGTCAGACTTCATCAGTGTCTGCTCTATTGTCTTTTCTCAACTTCACCATTTCCTCCTTAATTCATCTTTAACTTCTTTTTATAGCTGGAATACCCTCCACTCTTCCCTTTTATTATCTTCCCTCCTTCTTATACACTCTCCTTTCATGCTCAGCAGATAACTCACCTCTCCTCCATTGATGTAGTCCAAGACAAAATAGAGTTTGTCAGCTGTTTGAAAGGAGTAGTGAAGCCCAACCAAGAATGGGTGCTTGACATTCTTAAGAAGCACATTCCTTTCTGACATGATGTGTTTCTCCTGAAAGAAAAAAGAAAATAAAGAAAAGACCAGATGTTAAAGAGGGTGACACATTTGAACTTTTGTATGTGTTTCTCTTGCAAGCATGCCTCTATGAACACCTACCTCCTTCTTCTTGAGAATGGCCTTTTTCTGTAAGACTTTGACAGCGTAAAACTGGTCATCTGTGCGATGGCGTGCAAGCAGAACCTTCCCAAAGCTGCCCTTGCCAATCACTTTGAGGAAGTGAAAATCACCGGGCTTGGCTGAAGGATTGGACGAGGGACCAAGGTTGATCTGTTGGGATGGACTGGGCTGTGGGGTTAAAGTGGGATAAAGTTAATCATGAAATGTAAAGGGAATCTCTGCACATGCCAAAGTTTGAGCAAAAATAAAAGCACACAGTTCAGTTTCATGGAAGCACACTTACAGGGGGAGAAGGGTTCGCGTTCATGAGCTCAGCATCCTGCGGTGGACCCAAGTCTAGAATAGACTGAACCTCTGGGCTGGAAAATACAAAAAAACCAAAAAGTTATAGGTTATTTACTTGTTGAAATACTATTATAAACACCCAATTGTTCTGTAAACATGAATCAGCTGCCTGGAAAGTTACAATAAGTTTCCCATGAGGACAAAATAATTATCATTTTTTGTTTGTTTCCCCGTGTTTGACCTCCATGCAGAGCAGAACAATAACATGAGTCAGATGGTACTTACTGCTTGCAGGCGTAGGAGTTTGTGGCAAGCCTCTGAATGAAGTCGTTCAGACCCATCCTCCTCTGTTTCATAAAAGCTGCACAGCAAAAAGACAAAAACACACAAAGAAGATTTAGGACACTTAAACCAACAGAAAATAAATAAGAAGAAAACCCTTTAAAATCCACTTATTGTCCGTACCAGTGACTAATGCTACAATGCTTCTTGTTTTCGAATAAGTCAACACTGGCTTCTCTGTTTCTGTTTTGATCGTCATGATGAGTTCAGCTTGTGCTATGCTTCTGCCAAACCTCCACACTGTAACTTAATACTGGGCTGCTGGTATATAATAGGTGCAGAGGTAGGAGGAGCTGCCCCCAGACGCCCACACCCACTAGTGGGCGTCATCTCCTGCAAACAGCTTTAGAACATGAATTAGGGCAAGCTCATGGACCAATAGTCACTCAAGAGCTCCTGACGTCATAGCCGCACCTCAGTGCTTGCGTCAAGGGGAAAAAAATGAGGAAAAAACCATCTACACTGGAAGTTTTATTTGCACCCTTGTGTAATTCCATGACAACTTGCTTAAAACACTGTGTTTGTCACTGGGCTCCTGCACGCAACTGAAATCCACATATAGCCTTTAGTTCTGTATATTAAATAACACATGGTCACATTTATGCTGCAGAGGTTCAGGATGAACTTGATATTTAATAAAAAGTTTGAGAAAGATGGGATTCAAGACAATTATTAAAGTATATTTTGTCTCACCGCTCAGTCTAACCCCCTTTGAGGTCGCATCTAAGTCCAGCACAAATAATTTGATAGCCTTCACACTAAGCCTATCAGCTTCACCGCTTGGCTGCCTTTCAATTCAAAGTAACCGGGGAACGACACAGCCCCCCTTTAACACACAAAGGACGGGGAGGGAGAGCCGAGCGGAGGGAGGCCGCATGCCAATAAAAGCCGCTGCTAGTGGAAAAGTACAGAGCGAGAAACTTCTGAATGCATCCAGTTGGAAAGGATGAGGAAAGTTTGGATTCTCCGTCTGTAGCTGTTTGTCTCCAAACAAGCAATAAAAAGGATTCATAGCGATGATTAGAAACTTTAACGCAACTTTGCGTGCGAACTTTTTTTTTTATCGCTGACACACTTTTTGCACAGGACAGCTGGGCACAGTTACATAAGACACCTGGTTTAAGTTTTATCTTCAGCGCAATGAGAGTGAGCTGTGTAAGACGATATAACCAGCTAAAGCCAAATTTGTTTCAATGGAACACAATGTTTAGCAATAAAACTGTACATGTGCTGTAAATGTTTTTCATAGATTTCAACCATTTTAGTGCAATTTTAGTTAATTAGTTGACAGAATTAAACATATGTTCGGGTTCATCCTGCAAATAAACAAAAGTTTGCACATAAAGCCAACCTTTCAAGAAGGTATCATTTACACAACCTGCTGCTCCAGGTTCAACTTGTAGAGGTTTTCCACTTCTAAGACCCCCATCACACATCAGAGGGGCATTTTCATACAAACTAATATAAATCCTTGTCACGGGTTCATCTGTGACTGAAGCGCACTTAAGAAAATCTGTAAATTAATTGTCTTATTGTCATAAAACAAGAAGATTTGATGGTTGGTTTAAAAAAGAAACAAAGAAAACTGCCGCAAACTGTTACCACGGAAACAGATATTTCTGTCCTCAGATGGTTTTCTCATAAGAAAGATCTACTTACAAGTCAAAGCGGTCGTTTTGTCTTTCATAAGGATGCTTTTAATCCCCGGATCACAAGAAGGAGTAAGTATGCGGGCTCCTCGGCAGGGAGGGAATCAAACTACACTACATTCCACCCCTTGGGTAGTTTCTTCTCTCATTTTTTTTTATTCTTCTCAGGGCGGAGACGTCCCGCCTCTCTTTCCTTCCACTCCAGTATTGTGTTTTACTGACGGTTGCATGACTCTTTCTAAGGGCGGGGTGATGCCGCTCCAAATGCTCAGCTTTCCAGTTGAACCATTGCAAATATACTTGAGTTTAGCTAAAACTGTTAGCAAAAGTTTTCTGCTTAAAATCATTAAAACAAAACATCTGTTTATTTATTTATTTTTGCATTTTTTCACTTCTACTGATATGCATTTAAATTGTAATGCTAAAATAAAAAATGAAAATAAAGTACCAGTAAAACAATTGGAGAACATCTCAACAGTCAAATTGTGATGTTTGTAGGCTATCCCATAATAATCCTAATTCATTTTTTCCGCATAGACTATATTTATATCCCTTTAAACTGTAGTTCTTAAACAATACTTCACCAACTGAGGACAGGAAGTAATGAACAGTAAAACAAAAGTATTCTTTTACAATTCATTGCATGGACGTTTTTCCACTCTTACCAGCTGAGGCTGTTCACACACACTGCTAGCATTTGGAAATTCACAGGGTCCATTCGGGGTCAAATTTAGCAACTGTCAGGAAAAGTGAGCATAATTATTAACTACATCTTATGGTTAATTGCCAAGCATGATTTTGTCCTGCAAACACTACTGTTTGTCAGAACAATGAGTAGAATAATTTGGTTAAAGAATCTTAAGAGAAGAACTAAACTGAACCAGAGACAAAGAAATACACTTGCCAAAATAATGATCACAGGCATAACACATATCATTTACTTTAAATGACACTGTAGTTCAAACAGAACCTTGTAAATGAGGATGAAATCTGGTCTTTTTTTTAACAAGGAGTTATATGATACAATAAATAAAATATAATGAAAGATTATGCAATTTTTTTTATCAGGTCTTGAAGTCATACACCCTTTTGCAATTCCAAGAATTTTATATGAACATAGCAAAATGTGTGGCAATGTTTTTGTTTTGTTTTTTTCCACTGGGTTTTGCAATTTGATAAAGACATCTGCAATGATCTTGACAAGACAATCTGATTCTACACTGATGCCGATCTTCCCCGGTGAAACTGTAATAAATCCAATAGTTACATCTCAGACTCTGTAGATCCCAGTTTGCAATTCAAATGTTAAAGTTTGTAGTATCGCAATTTGTACACGTTTTAAAAAAACATGGCTTGTTTGAGAGGATTGCTGGGAAAATGCTCGTGAAGAAAAACAAAGCAGCAGTTTAACTTTGCAAAAATATCTGAACAAAACACAAAACTTCTGGAATAATATCTTCAGCCCAGTGAGACAGAAGAGATGACATTTTCCTCTAATGAACTGCTTCATATTAGAAAAAACTACAAGTACAAATATCTCAGACCAGCTGTAAAGCACAGTGGAGGAGGGTTAATGATATGGGCTTTATTCGTTGCCATAAGACCTGGCCACCTTGTCTTAACTGAGTTCCCCATCAAGTCACTTTTATACCTAATATTCAGTCAAATATGACATCATCTGCCCAACATCTTAAGCTTGGCTGAAACTGGGTCATGCTGCCCAAGAACTGATTCCAAACACTGGGCCAGTCAGCATCAACGGTTAGGATTTACCGGCGTGGCTTGGACACAGTTATTGTGAATAAAGCCAAAAGGCCATTCCAACTTTTTGTCCTACTCTGGTTTATCCTGCCAGCTTTGGTGTTCAGGCTGCAAGCATTTAGTCACAAATCCTTTGACGAAAATGAATAGGTTTGTGACTTATCTGCATTGTGTATAATTGTCATACAGACACACAATATAGTGAAACAGTTGAAAAGTAGAGTCAAAGAAAAGTACCAATTTTTGCTCATCTGCATTTCACTCTGTCAAGAAAAGACTCACATGCATGTGTTACTCTGAAGGTTTAAATTTAGCCTCAACTTTTCACTGCTGTCTCCATTTTTTCCACAAGTCAGGTCAAATCTATTATTAATCTGTCCACTGCAGCCACCTGATGTACTTGCACACATATTCACAGAGCCAGGTGCCTTAATAAACCTACAGGAGAGTCTAAGGACATGCAGACATGCGCACATACAAGCTGGAGGGCAAAGGAAGCCTGCAGACACTTGCACAATCTTTGCAAACAATGAAGGGCAATCTTTCTAAAACCTTTTCAAGGTGTCCTGTACGCCTTTTCCTCATTGCACCATAAGGACCTCGTGCATTTTGTTTGAAAAAGACATTTCTCCTTGAAACAGTAGAGGTTGCAGCTGTGCCATCCTTCAACGGGCATTTCATCTATAGTTTCTCATCTCTGACACCAAAGTAGCTGTCCTTGTGGGATACAACTTGACATGTCTTATCAGCACTGAAAAGCAGCATATGGTAGGCACGTAAAGCCAGTGCATCAAAAGTTCCTCCTTTTCCTCCAAAGAGGAGAAAAGCACAAAGAAAGACGACGTAAGCATTGAAAAAAAAAAAGCTTTTTTTTTTTTTTTTTTTTTGCAAAGTCACACAGTAGAAGTTTAGAACAACTACATTACCTCTGCTGGGGAGTATATGCTCTACTCTTCAGCCTGCGTCTGATGATTATATAGCCGAGAATTGATTCAAATCAGAAACAGGGAGGCGATGAAAGGAGATCGGAAGAGAGGGAGCGATTCTAACAAAAGATCCTCTCAGTGTTTTTCCTATCTGGCCCTTTTTCACCACGCTGGATATACAATCTGCTCAATGCTCAGGCCCAGAACAAGAGGAGGCTCCACAACACTCAAGCTGTGTATTTGCTAGCCATATGTGTGTGGGGCATTACTATGTTATGTAACCCACTAGTGGCACAGTCATCAATGCCAGCAAAGGCACTGACTCTCTCTCACACACACACATACTCTCTGTGGGCCATTTGGTGAAAGAACTGGAAGGATTTGCTACTATGTTAGTCATAATACAAACAGAAATTTTACCCACTCACTGTGGACCAACACATACACAAAGACCAGCATGTCCCCATATTCCCACTGCGACCCACAGACGATATCTGTCCATGAGTTGTGCTCGTCTCTGTTAACTTCCCATCGCACTGTTGGAATCGCCTCCTCTTCTGCTGACGATGATAAGGGTGTTTGATGAGACAGTTGATCTGGCAATGAATGTGAATGAGCTTTGGTGGTGAGGAACCAAATGACACTGTTATATAAAAGCCATCTGTTATTCAAACGCGGACAGCTTGGCTTTTATCTTGTCACTTGACATGGTGATTGTGTGCAGTGTCGTGCGTGTCAGCATGGTTTGGCTTTCTTGATTACCAGAAAGTGGCCTAATTATCATTGTAGCTACTTCTGTAAGCATCCATGTAGCCATTGTTATTGCGGTTCATTCTTTCTGGGATGCTAGTTGTTACATATTTGGGTGAAATGATTGGATTTGTATGCTTGCTAGGACATCTGTGTGTTTGAGGGCATGTGACAGGTGATTTGTTGCTTGCACTATTTTCCTAGAGGTTAATGGAAGATTACTATTAGAGATGCACCATTCAGATTTTAGTTTAATTGGAAAGGATTCTCATTTAGTACATTTCCACATCTCTCTAAAGTATTTGCTTAAACTTGGGCAAATACATGTTGCTATTCAACATGGTGTAATGAAATAATAATGGATACCACTGGTATAACGGATCTGAGCTCACACACCCAAATCTGTCAACAATTCTTTACTGTAACCAACATGTTCAGACTTTTATCCAAAAGATGTTGAATGTCCTTAGCTTTGTTGAGTCTTTATAGATTAACATACGCTTTTGTTGTGTACAGTTGGTTGATCCTTTATTGAAATCTCTAAAGGGCAGGTAAGGTTGGTCACATACAGTATAAGAACATGGCTTAAAAAGTGACTTGTTTTTGATAATTTTGTATTAATGAGAATAAAGAGCACGCACACACAGCCGCTCAACTCCAGGAGTAATTATACGCTACATAACAGCATGCGATAAAGCAAAATCAGAGTGTAATCGCTGATTCACAGCAGCAGGTTGATGAGCATGCAGATATATTTAAAAAGTTTCTTTTTGAAGTTACTCTATGTTATACAGGCTGAACTTTTTTTTTCTAAGTGGATAGAAAGGATGGAGACTTTGTTGGCTCTGTGAAATTACACACTCAGGACTTTTCTCCCCATAATTATTATGACCTAACCTCTCCTTCGCTTTTCTTTGCTCGCTCTCTCTCTCTCTCTCTCTCTCTCTCTCTCTCTCTCTCTGTCACACATACTACTGCATCACTGTAAACAAATCATATGTGACAATCTTTACCTTTCAAGTGTTCCAAACGCTACTAATTGCAGAACTTGGATTGTCAGGGTTTAGCAGCGCGACTGCAGCGGCCACAGGAACAGCTTGTCACCATCTCGGCTAATTGCTCAAATTTTTCTCTGCATGCTGAAAACTCTCATTACTACCAAGCAGACCACAGCCGGAGAGAGGCATTTTTATCGCTGTGGTTCCTGTCGCATTTCTTTCTTGGCAATATTCCAAAAGGTGCCTGCAAATCTACAAAAGTCCCTTCACAGTGTATAAATACCCTAGAAAAAAACTCCAAAGTCAAGATTGGATGCAATTTTTTGGTTTGCCTTAGCTAGGCTATGCATTATAAATTGGGTCAAATTGATGTCTCTGAAGTACACAGAGATGACATTGTTGTGAAGTGGCGCTATACAAATAAAGCTGAATTGAACTGAACTGAGAAATATTCCACTTGTTCTCTGAATGTAAATAATTTGCTGCTTTCTATATGTAAACCAGGATGTAATACAGCTACTTAACAAATAAACATGCTTAGTATAAAATAATAATGTAAAAGAAAGATCTAAACAACTTCACAGACATGACATGCATACAGATTGTGTACTTTATACCCTGGACTCTGGTATGTGGGACAAATGTAAAGGATGGTGGAATAATCAAGTTAAATAACTTACAGTAATTCTAGCAATAAACAAAAATGGACTCTAAACCCAGTGGCACATAGCAGGTAGCAATTAAGAAAACTCGCATTGAGTTGACAGCTGCAGTGGAGTTGTAAACAGAAAAGGTCACTGCATTGTGTGTTTGATGATCTTTCTTAATCATCACGTCTGTAACTATTGTTTTGCTACATTCCAAAAAGGACAAAAAAGTAATGTAGGGCTTCAGACAACTGTTATTATCCTGAGAGTTTAGAGGTTGGACAAGGAAAGCAAGTGGTGAGGTAATATGATGCCATTAGGATCAGAGGGGAAAAATAACAACAACATGAGCCAATAACTCTGAATAACAAAAGGCAAAACTTAATGCGAGGGATTAAGAGAAGAATTAACAAAGGCATAAGTGTCACTGTCACAGCCGACAAAACACAGTAAATGGTGGGATGAAGTGAAACGGATCAAAAGAAAAAGTTAAGTTTCTGGTTACTTACTGTTGTCGCTAGGGCAACAATAGTTGTCTGACTCTGACTCATTGTGGTAATACAGGTCCATTGCCTGGAGGGAAAACATTGGCATCAGTTAGAAAAACAGTTCATGGAAATATATTACCAACAATGTTACATAAAATTTAACAGAAATCATTTACATGTAAGTTAGCAGAAAATGCTGTTGATTCACTACCAACAATATGTCACTGATCATCATTAGGATCAAGTTTCAGTTCAGTGTTTATGTTATCATTATTAACTATTATCAATTATTTTTTTATTTTGTAGTTTAAATGGAGAATAAACTGGAACAAATTATGGGTATTGTAATTGGCCACTGGAAATACTGCACTGTTTAAATTAACTGTTCAGTAACTTGTTTGCTTTGTTGACACAAACTGGTTAATTCTTTTCAATTAGGTCCCTTTTTCGTACTTTATTCATCTCTAGTTTAGTGTCTTTGTTGAAACAGGGTTCTAAATAAAACAGCCACAAAGAAACTTGGGATGGCTCAAGACCTTTGCACAGTGCTGTATATGATAAAGTTAGTCTGGTAAAGTTGAGCTTTCAGTAAATGGCGTTGACTTATGTAGCGTTTTTTCGCATCTCCTGATAACCAAAGCACTTTACAGATCCTGCTATCCACTCATTCACACACACATTCTCCCACTGATGGTGGAAGAGATGCCAGCCCCAGCCTGGCCACCAGGAGCAACTGGGGCTTCAGTGTCTTGCTCAAGGCAAGTCTACATGAAGTCATGCAGACTTGAGATGGAACCGAACCCATGACCCTCCGATCAGAGGTCAGCCGCACTACACCTGCACCATAACCGCCCCCAGTAGCCATCTTGTCATGACTGCAGCTGATTATATCACTTTCTCTGTAACACAGGATCACTTTGATTGTTGTTGAGATGATTGAATCTTTGTTTTTGTAATTACTGCTCTGTGTTTGGACTTAAATCCAATCCAGTATTCATTAAAACCCCCATGACCACCTTAAAAGATTCAGAAGGATGGAACTTGTTTGTGAACTTCAGCCAATTTGCAATATATTAAGATGGATGTATTAGAAAACTAGAAGTGCTAAAAAAAAACGCTAAATGAGAAAAAAAAGACAAGTAAAAGTAAGGCAGTATTATTCAGTCTTGTACACTTAGTATGGGGTGTGATTTTTGGTGCGAGCTGATCTCAAACAGCCCATAGATTGCTCGTTTTATAGCAGGCTGAAAGCCTCCAAATGACAGACGTGGACACACTTGCACACCAATTCCAACAGCAGCTGGTTAGTTTGCCCCACTTTCTTAACTTTTCATAGATCAACAGCTTGATTGGCAGCTGACAGGGGACAGAAGAAAAAAAAAAGACCATCATGTTCCCATGAAACTGCACTGCTGTGTCAGATATTAGCTTTCCATGATGTTGCTGTCAGTCAACAACTTCTCAAAGTGGCTGATGTCTTTGTTAAATACAGTCTTAGCCCAGTTTTCTATTCCCCCTTCCTGCATTGAAAAATCACAGCTTTCTGCGTTCTCCCATGGGTGTTCACTCAGAATAAGAAAAGCTGAGGGATATGTGTGTCTGTGTGTTCGTGCATGTGATTTTGCGTGTATGTGAGCTGCTTTAGCTCCTTCAGTTTGCTTCCTCACTCCATTCTTTCAAATGTCTGCCTCACATGCCAGGCATTTTATCTCCATCTAAGTCTTAAAACTGGTAGTTCCCTTGTCTATTTGTCTTTTTCTTAGATAACCACAATCACACACACAAACACACACGTCTACATATGCAGCTTGCCATTTATACCTAATTTTGCTGTCAACATCTAGCTGCAATCACTTTACCATTCATGATAGTTCTTTCTCCTTGAATTAGCCTGAGTTGTACCTGTGTCCCTGTTTTCTCTTCTTATTTCTCTTATTCCCTCTTGTTTATTGATTCAGTGGAGGTCTGATGGAGTGGTATCCATAGCGATTGTGAGTCTGGAGTTTCTGTTCATTAATATTTCATAGCAGATTTATTATTCTAAAAGAAGACTTAAAGTTTACCTTGTTAAAACAGTCGTGTGTGTATGTGTGTGTGTGTCAGTATCAAGGAGAGACAGACCTTGTAAAAAGAAAAAAAACATTTCCAAAAGGAGGAAAAAATCATCAAGAATTGAACAGCTGATCAGTTTTTTTATTTCATCCCCAAAAGATAAAAACTTGAAGAAAATATTATACATAGCCCACTGATGATAATGAAAACACAATAAAGAATGTAAGCATATCTTTATATTGACTTTTTTTTTTACTGAAAAGGAATAAAAATCCAACCTGTTCCATACTGATCACCTTCCTGTATTCACATCTTGTTGAAATTACTATTACTTTGTTTAAGTTGTTTTCGAGAATTACATAGATTGTTTTTAGTGATGAAATACTAAAAAAAGAAAGTTTTAATTCTCTAAAGCATTGATATATTAAAGAAGACAAACTGAAACAAAGTTTTCAAAATCATCCCCAAAATTTGCTGCTTTGGTCAATATTTAAAACAAAACAAATCCAATTTACAAACTATTGCTATGTGTTTTTATATTTGACAGTTAAAATGTGTTGAATTTTGGAACACATAAGATATACTGAGCCTTATTGAGAATTTCCAGCAGTGTGTCCGACGTGAGGCATCATATGTTGAATGCTAATTGACAGTACAGGTCAGCAGTAACGGTGCCGTCAGCATTTTGCACTGAGAGTAGCCAAATTATCTCTGGCCTCATATTAAAATGCATCACTTGCTAAATTTATGGCAAGCGATGAAGCAGATAAACTGTAACTTTGGCGAAGATCAAAAGCTGAAATTATGGAGATACAGGGCTCAGCAAATCAGGAATTCCCTGATTCTGCTAAAATGTGTGCAGTTGTTTTATGGTCTAATGTGTGGGAGTGTTTTCATTATGAAATGCTTTCCTGCAACTGTCAGTCAGTGGTATAATCAAATATTTGCCTGAAGATATGGCTTCACTACTAAACAAAAACAGTGAGATGTAATGTTTCACTACTGTTCAGAGATTTAAACATTTTCTTGGAAGTTTCATTCCTATTTTGAGGTTAAATGATAAAATGCTTCTGTGACTAGAATGAAGCTGTAGATTTAACTTGCCTGCGTGCGTTGACGTGGCTGCCAGGTATCCTCCAGGGCATAGCTAATATAGGGACCGCTGCAGATGGAGCACTCCAGCATCACAGGGCAGGCCAGAAGAGGTGAGGTGTGAAGTCCCCAGCACTGACAGCCTCCTATGTGGATGTCTGATTCTGTCTCCTTCTGTTTGCCCGTGTTGTCATTATGATGTCGAGCCAGCATCTTCCACTTCCTGACCTGCATGGTGGGATGAATTACATTTCTTGTTTGATTAAACTAAAACTGAAAAAAAAAAATGCTTTTCTTACCATTATTGACAAAAAGTGGCTCAGATTTTGAATGGAGTGATAAATAAACCATTATAAAACATCATATATATAAAGATGGTGAACTAAAAACAACAGCAGTAAAATAACCACAAAATAAGGAAATGAATATGAATCTTTGGCTTGTCAGTCAATGCTAAAGTCATGCTAACTCAATACAGACACAATATTTCTTTTTAACAGGACTCTGCACATACACTTCGCATTTAAGAATGTGCTACTGCTATACAAGTCTGTAATTAAAGTATTGTTTACTATTTAGAGGCACAGAATGTGCATAAAAAAGCTGTTTGACTAACAAACTACATCAATAAGAGTCAAGTTTGTCCTTGTCACATTTTGTTTGCAGTGGTTCTTCTTAGCAGAATCTCCCTCATGTGAGAATTGCTGTTTCACACTCATGAGGATGATTTTACTGCAAACTTCATTTTCTTACTCAGTATTTAACGAGTGTTTGGAAGCACTGACTGCAAATATCATTCAAGCCCACAGACGCACATGTTTGAGAAGAAATATATGAGAAATTAATATAAGATATAAGAAAGCAGAACCTAAGTGACAATATTTCTTGAGGAAACCAAAGTGCATGTGTCAGTGAGGCAGAGTAGCTTTTGGCACACAGGTTCAGTGAGCAGCCGCTTCAAATGACAGCTATCAAAGCTTCTGTCAGTGACTGCTTCTCTGCTGGTCCACCATGTTAGGATATTTACAATATGAAATATGTTTGACTCCAAATTAGCAACTCTCCTTTGTTTGATTGTTCGATCTTTTTTAACTAGAGTCCAATGTGAGAAGGACCAAGAGATTGCAAGATAACCTGCCATGTTCATCACTTCCTTATTTTTTTATTGTTTAGATATAACACAAAACCCAGCAGCCAGAAGTATAAGTTAGCAATAACTACGTGAGAGTTGTGCGAAAATGCTTTTCTTGGCACAAAAAAAAAGTGCATTTGATGACCTAAAATCTGTGGGCAAGTATGCGGGAGGGGGGTTATGCGATCCCATTTCCAGGAAAGGTTACTGAGATTCCTTCAAGGGTTAGAAAAATATGTTAACAAAAAGAACTTCCAAGTACTAATGGAAGCCATTGCCAGACTCTGTTACCTTTCAACCCCTCTCTCTGCCCTTTGACCTTGTTTTGTGTTACAACCCATTGACACGAGAGTGATTAGGTTACATAAAACTTCTCAGACAAGATCTGTCCTTTTGCCCCATAAACTCAGGATGTAATATATTCTAAGGAAATTCTCAGGCTGATGCCAGGATGTACAGGATCTACTGCCTCATAAATCAAGAAATGAAAACATCACTTTGCTCCCACTTCATCACAATGCTTTCCTCAGCTGTCTTCTTACCAACCTGTCCTGATATTCTACACAAGTTATAAACCTTTACTTAAAGTTCTGATCTTTACTCTTACTGGAAAGCACGTAGTCATATAACACTATATGGATAAAGCAACAATCAACATACTGCCAATAAAGTAAAAGGTTTTTACTTTTTTTCAATGCAATTTGTACTGTATGCCTTCATAATGCATGATAGATAGAGACAATGTTTATTTTGTTGTCATCAGTCAGTGTATGACTTTATTTCCTTGTAACCAGCTTTTAGCCTTGTCTTGTATATCTATATGTGAGTACCACTTTGCTTTTGGGATGTCAGTCTTCATCTGAAAGGTGTTAGGTTTGAGCAGAGATATGAGGACAAAAAAATATGTATGGAAGACGAAAGATAAAAAGAGAATCTGAGGCAGAGTTGCATAAGCATACGCATTTTCTGTCAGAGATAAGACTTTCTCATTACTGCCAAGGTCAGTACCCCTCCTCCTCTCTCACTCTACCTAAAAAGGTCCTAAAATGAATGAATGTTGGGGAAAATTAGATCCAAATGGTAAAAGGGGAAGAACTATGATTCAGATCCGTCTCAGGGGAAAAGAAAAACAACTGTTCAGCGTGTCCTGTGGGAGATTAAATCCCAGAGATACAAACACAAGCCAGAAAGAGCTGTAACGTCACGGATGAGCGCAGAAGCAGCAAGATTGTGATTTTATGATTGGAGTATTGACGCTAAGCTGATTTGGAGCTTGCACTGGTTTTCATTCATTGTTGCTGTACAAATACTTTCATCTTTCACGCATTGAGGAGTGTGAACTCTGACTTCCTGCAAAAACCATTAATATTAATGGGCATTCAATGCACTTAAGCGTATGCACATTTTGTGGGAGGTTAAAAGCTGCCCTTTCCCTGACTTTTTTAATCCTCTTTCTGTTTTTCTTTTGTTTCTCTAAAGCATATATGGCACAGAGCAAGTTGACCCTCCATAGAGCTTAATAAGAAATGTGATTTTGTCTCTCTTGTTTAAGCCTTTCCTACTATCTGTCTGAAAAAATCACATTTGTGTAAATATTTTTACAACAGCTCATGAATATCAGTGAATAAGGAGGAAAAAAACCTGGAAATCTGACTTTAAACCCACATACATGGCTTATCTTCTCTCTGATAGTTGAAGTTGACAATGAAGTTTTGTCCTTAATCTGACAGAAGGTGCTTGATGCCAACTTTCATTGCCTAATAAAACAGAACATTTATTACACAGATATTTGTGAAAAGTGCATATTAACAGGACTATAAGAACACACATGCTGTCACTCTATGAGTCTGCAGTAACAGCAGTGATTTGACCTAAATGTTCATGTCAGCATGCTATAAACCGCAACTCAGATTTAGAACAGACCAACACGAAAGTTGTCAAGACACAAAACCATCAATGTCTCCCATGTGGTAACGCAAAAAATAATAAAGGAGAAGATTATTCGGTGGTAAATTAGCTTCTCAGCATATTAATGAGCTCACAGATCTCAAGATTCATTCTGTAATTACACTTTCACACTGATGTACACTGAAAGCGAGCAAAGCATTTTAAGCCTATCAAAATGAAATCACTGTCGTGAAAAACCACAGCAGCATATTCCACGCCCATGAATCCACATGGAAACAGATTAGGTCAATTTTGTGTTCAGCTGTTGAGTGTGTGCCATAAACTTAAACCCCACAAAGCAGTTTCTGCAAAGACAAGCGTGAGAGTGTGAGAAACAAAAGCTACACTGGATAATAAGTGTTGCTGAGCCTCTGTGTGGTTCTGGAACATCAAGATGGAAGATTGGATTAACTGGGCTCTCAGGGTAGATTACGCCAGCAATAATTTCCAAAGTCCTTCACAATGAAACATGTGACGGTGGGTGCTCCTCTTTTTTTCCAGCAGAATCAAAAGAGGAAATGTATTCTGCTGGTGAGAGAGGAACATTAAATATCCTCTTGAATAAATGCAAATGAACCAGTTTGTAAAACCACATTTTGATGTGTAATTTTTGAACAACGACACACAAAAAGATTTATTACAAAAATATAATCAAATAATGTATGATTGCACTATGTTGATTTAGCTTTTTCAACTTAGCAGGATGTAAGACATTTTTGATAGTATCAGAAAGTTTATGCTATTTTCCAAGGTCAGAAGTGAATTACTAAACATTTTCTATAAACGTTTCTATTACAACACTTTGATACGATGTTGATACATTCTGTCATGGAGCTCTTTATAAATGCTGCACATCTGTTTGCTTAAAGGTGAATAAAAGAAACCCAGAAGGAAGAGCCTGAGACATTAGAAGGACATATTCAGCAACAAACTAAATAAACCTAAGCAGAACAGACTAGATGGACACATTTAAAGTGGCCAGCTCATTAATTACAATCATACAGGTCAATAAGAGGGTTCACATCCCTCTAACTGGTTATTTTAAAGGCTGTTGTCCAAATAATTGTTTCTGGGATTCATTTTGTATTTTAATTTTATGTTGATCCTCCTTTTCCCGGTTCATACAGCTGCTCTCTGTAAATATTGTGAAACATTTTATCTGATCAAAACATGCAGGAGGTGAAGACATTTGTACATTTTGTTTTTCTTTTTCTCATTTGAGTCACTGCTTACTCATTAGATTTTATTATTAGTTAATTTAAATTATTGTCAGCAACATGTACAAATCCAAAACTTTCATCCTTTTTAAATCATCATTCTCTTTAAACTCCACAAGCATTATGAAAAAGATTTAAATGTCATTGATATGACAGAATATGCAGATTTCTTTCTTTTTTAAAAAATAGCGACTCAGAGCTAGGGGTGTAACAATACATTGATCTACAGCAATATCTTGATCATGTGATCAGTGAGCCAATGTTATTGATCCATAATACAAAGACTGTTCAAAAATTGATACAATGATCATTTATCAAGCACAATTTTAGTTTGAATTATTATTTATTATTTATTTTCCCCTTGTATTAGTTTGTCCTTATTATAACAACTTTTTTAAACAATTTGATATAAACACCTACATTCAGGAATAAAAAGGATTAAATGATGTTTGTTTTTGCTTTTTGTGGTGTTGATATAGATGAAATATCACAGTGATATCTGTGGATCATATCAAGTTGTGACTAAATTTGAGATATTTGCAAACATATAGTGGCTATCCATTAAAACTGATACAATATCACATTGTGATCAAACTGTGGATTTACTCCTCCACTAAAAACTACCTTCCAGACTGTCAGAGAGTTCCATAGTTTTAATAAAAGTTCAGCAGTTTATAATTGTATAAATACAATTTCATTTACATCAATAGATCATAATGAAAATTATGTAAAGGTTGTAAATGATACACCATATTTAGAGGAAAACCAGCTGATTAGTTAAAATATTACCAAGTGCTGGAAGGTGGCCAAGCTGACACAAGCTGACTTCATACAAATGCTAAGTTGGCACCCCACCAGTTTCATTATAAAGTAAAGAATTTGAGAGAGTCAGAAAATTCTGACATTTGTTATTTATAAAAACCGAATGTGAATATGTTCTGAAGTACTTAACAAGCCAAAAAGAAAGTTTTCACTCAATTAGATGAACTATTCAGAAGAATACAAACAGATGTAGGAAATAAGAGACATTTCTCCTCGATATTGATGCAGTATGCATGAGCCAACAACCTGAAAAAGGGATTCTGGCTGCGAGTTTTCGCAGTGTAACTCTTTGTATCAAATATAATTGGACCTTGAGGGGAGTTCCTCCTAATTCCGTCTTACTCCCAGGGCTTTCTAAAACCTTTCTGACAGTAATGCAATTCATGGTGAATGCAGCTAAAGCTGAAATTCAGCAGTGGATTTTGCAAGGATGTGTAACCTGACTGGCAGGTGAAGAAAGAAACTGGTCAGGACACCACTAGAATGTCATCAGGTGCACCTACAGAAGTAACATAAGCCAGCACTACTGTAATAACGCTTTTTTGGATATAGTTGCTAAAAACCATTTTTTGTAGAAATATATGTGTTTTTGTTTTTTACTTTGTTTCATCAAATGAAACTGTGCCATGGGTTGTCACTCATATTCAGCTGAATCTGCAGCAATATAAGATTTGGCAAAGGGCAGAGTTCATGTCACTGCCTTAAAGACGTCAGTGGAGTGCTATAATGTTGCAAATAAAGCTGTGCAATCTTTAATGCAACACCTAAGTCATCAATCATTAGCGCTATCAAGAGGTGCTTTTCAGTGTAAAGACACTTCTTGGATGAGACTACGTGAAGAGCCAAAGTCTACAGTGCAAAGTCCAGGAGAAATATGTAACACACGGTGACAGCGAGAGCACTTTTTTTTCTCCTGAGAATTTTTAACAGGCAGTATGTAGGCTGTTGTTGCTTAAATGTTATCTTATTTACACTTGTAAATGTGTTTGTACTTGTGATTAGTCTCTCAACAGGATATTAGAATGAACTCAGCCAGGCATCATTACCTCCTTGGTCTCAATCCCTGACTCATACCAAAAGCTTTAGTGTAATAGTGGTGAGGCTTTGTCACTGCTGAAGGAGAACAGAGGAGGTTGGTTTGTCATAGAGAATTTCATTCTATTTTTCTCTGACAGGTGTTTTAAAATTGGCACGACCCACTCTTCACTTAAGCTGTTTGTCTGCAAGGACAAAGGTAAAAAATGATCCAGTCTACACTAAGAAAACATTAACAGGATGAGCCTATTTCATGGAAAGAAGAGGCAAGGATCTTCCTGGTCATGGGCAAATTTTATAATTAGGTCCAATTTCTTTACTTTGTATTTGGACTTTTTAGCTGGAATTCACAAAACAGTCAACCCCACCTCACTGGGACGAGTGGGAGCAAATGAAAATCAGTGTTCCTCTTGGATACACTTGGCTTCCCATCATCTCTCTGTATTTCTTCAGCCTTCGCCTTCTTGACTTTCCTTCCATTCTTTCTGCTGCATGACTGCCTTTTGGACAGTAAAGGCAAATTGGACCAGAGCGGATCAGGACACTCTGGGTCAACCATAGAGTACACTGATGATTCACAGCATCACATGATTAATCGTTTTAGGCCAGTTTGCCACAACTTGCAGCATTATGTGGTACATCAGTTGCCAACAAAATACTCAAAATATGGTTAAATGTGAGAACGCATGATGCATTCACGACTACTATCAATAATAATGATGATAACTAATTATAGTGTTGCTAAATATGATGGCTAGAAGCACTTCACAAAGTGGGGATCAGTATATTTAGTCTGCCTCTTCTTCTGCTTTGCTGAAATAGACTTATGCACAAGATCATTGTGTTCACGCACTGCGACTATCTACAATTTAATTTACAATTTCTGTTTATTCCTAATTTATTTTTTTGAATCACCAATTAACATTATACTTTGAGAATATAACATTGTTTCAAAGGACTCATAAAAGTAATATTCTTTTATAAGAGATACTCCCTCAGTTTCAGGATCTGGTCTGACATTCCAGAGTAGCAAGTCCAGACATCTCCAGTAAACATTACGGCAACAATAAACATGGGTTGATAAATGCCAAAGAATACTCAGAAACACAGAAACTTCTCAATAGTCTTTACGGTACTGTTATGTTAGGAGAAAACGTTCATAATAATACTGTATCTGTGCACCATTAAACATTGTTTCTATGTTAATTATGAGGAATTTCTTTTAGTAGTCAATAAAGCAACTCCGGCTTCCTCCCACTATCCAAAGACATTCATTTTAGTTAGATTAGTCTATCAAAATTGTCCTTAGGAGTGAATGTATGTCTGTGTGACTGTTTGTCTCGTTGCCTGTCTCTCTGTGTTGGCCCTGAGATGGACTGGCGACCTATCCAGGGTGTACCCCTCTTTTCGCCCAATAATTTCTGGCATAGTCTCCAGCTACCTGTGACCCCTCGTTAGAATCAGCGGTACAGATATTGGATAAAGTATTTCAACCCATGTGGTTGCTGAAGGTGAAAATTCATTACTAAGCCTTAAATTCCCAGGAAAGCAGTGGAATTACACAAAGCAGAGATAACATGTTAGAGCAAGCAGCTGTCAGCAAAATTCCCTGTTCCTTTCATGATGAGTAAGTCTTCAACAAGTACATTTTAGGCTCAATGAAACAGATTGCTGGAATGGCTGCACTTGCATTAGTATGTGACACTCTGTTAGTGTTTATGGGACACTACAGGACATCCTTACCAGAAGGATTTATATGTTTTTTATTTCTGTTCATGCTCCCGCAGTGTCGGGGCAGATGGCCTGACCTCATCTTCTATCTTCTAATAAAACTGTCCTCTCAGCTCGTCTCATCTCTTTCTGTCACTGCTATTAGTATCTCTCCTCCCAATCAGTTTGTTTCTTTTTTCCTGTCCAGCCATTAAACTATCACTTAATCATTATTATCTATCTGCTTACAGCAAACCATTTCTTAGTTTTTTTTTCCAGCACTCATTAAAACCCCCAAAGGAACATTCCATGCAGTATTTTTAGTGCACTGATTTCATATGATAATTAAATCAGTGCCATAAAGTTGAGTCTATGTTTATCTTAAGCTCTGATAGAGTAATCAAAAGAAGCAGCAGGGTGAACACTCTGCAAGAGCGCTGGGTCAAGGCTAAGCTAAGCTACCTGCATTTTTAATGGTGCTGACGTTTTGTAATTAGAAAATTAAGGTGCTGTGATAGATTTTTAATGAGGAAAGGGAGAAGGTGGACATGGGCAGTCTGTCAGGTAGGATTTTACTGGAAAAGTCACAAGTGTAAATGATTAAAATTAATACATTAAATCAAGATATTGCAGAATGAATATTTTATTCATTTTTGGCCTCTTTTGGTTTTATGGGAACTTTAAATCACAGGTCAGAAGGGTTTTCTGGCAAGATGCAACCACAGCATTTCACTGCCAAATGCTGTTCAACAAATTCAGAAGCTTTTTGCTGCATAAAAACACTGCAGTAAACAGAATAAACACCTAAAATGTTGTATTTAACAACACCGGGCAGCTTATGTGAAATATTTAACACAATGGAAGTAAAAACAAAAGCGACAATAGTCAAAATATTAGAATATATAAATATACCTTTTAAAGTAAAAATATCACTGACAACCAATACTTTAAAACATTGTGAAGATGTATAGCTTCTACTTAAACCCAGTTGCCAAAAACAGGCGAAAAGTAAAAAGGAAAAGATGAATTGGTCTCATACTACTACATTTTCCATTGATATCCTTGTTCATTCTTCCTTTCAATAAAATGAATCAACAACCTCCTCGTGCTGCTCTTCAGGCCAGTCAAGACGCTTTCACAATTTTTGATGAGAGGAACAATGTAAAATGAATCCTTGTGGATTTGCGTTTGAGTCTGTTTTAAAGAAGTTTTCATCCAAGCAGAGCAAGTTCATCATAATGCGCTATGGCTGCTCCTGTTGCCACACTAGCAAGTGTTTAGCAAAACAGACATAAGAGCTCTGAGTTTGGCAGTGTTTTGGAAGCCATGTTTGACTCAAATATGCAGAATTTTCTTGTAGAGTATTTCGTAACGCTACAAGGGAAGGTCAAGTGCTTGTCAAATTCCACATTACATAGTCTAGCTGCTACTGTGTGAGGTTCGTTTGCTGTCAATCATTAATCGAGCTTTGGATCAGAAACTACACATCACCTATAAGCTATGAATAGCTCTTCTAGGTCGACTATGTACCCCTCTGATTTCACACATGCACACACTGCAAGTCTTACACTCTGCAGTGAAAATGAGTCACTGCTAAGCCCCCTCTTCTTTGACCTGACCCCTCCCCATTATGATCTCACTTCAGTGCAACACCCATTAAGTCTGCAGACACACCAGTCATGTCCTCTGAGATCAATTGGTGAAACGACTGACACATGCAGCAGTTTAGAGGGCAAGAAGTGGAATTGATGTCCAGCAAATGAAGCAAAATGACCTCCAAATCCCAGGTCAGGGAAATGACATAGAAAATGGAAGAGCTGAAGGAAAGATAATGGTTCTAGGCTCCTCTTTTTATCCTTACACATCTTAACACTACATCTCGCTGCACACACTGATATTTAAAAAGATATTGTGGCTCAGCCATGCTGCAATTTTGATGAGTCATTCCCTCCCCAGTAGAGAGGGGACTGGAAAAATACACAGTAGGGAACAGCTGATAGGTGCAATGATTGATGCACAATGGGATAGCTGTTGAGATTGAAAAGCACATAACAACCTGTATAACTGGAGCAACGTTATCACAACATGTGTGTGTGTGTGCTTAGGCAATGTTGACAGCTGCACTTCCGACCGTGAACTTGTGCTCATTTTCAGTTTTCAATGCAGTGTTCATGGTCTTTGCTCAATGTAATAAAACACCCACCAGTGGCGCAGATGCATGCAGCACTTTATAAAACGCCTCGGCTTTTTGGCCATCTTTGTGTTTATGTTACGCAACAGCAGTCATGGTGGAGCTTAAAGAGAGAAGACAGAGGAATACAGCACTGTCTAGAGTCCTTTCAGCACTGATTTCTGTCTGACTTTCTTCAAAGTGCAAATTGGAAAACAAATGGACATCAAATGATTCTAATCATGGAAGGAAAAGTGAAAGCACTTTTACTTGCAGACCACAGAGGGACTATTTGTGGTGTGAGGACAGCAGCTGAGGTGGTGACTTTTCCCTTTGCATGTACTGATAATAAAACAGGTCACAAAACTTCATGTGCTGCTTCAATTGACCTTTTTTCTAATCTAGGTGCACATACTATATAAATACAGGTTGTTGTTTTTTGTTGTTTGTGCGACATGTAACAAATATTCTGCATTAGTAAGACATTTCTGTAAACAGTATGTATTTCATCAAAATTCAGGCTGAATAGTTTCTTTTTAAATATGGCAGCAAATAAAGAATTTTCTACTAGGTTGTGGTTTGGGGTTTATTTTCAACAAGTCATCATTCCAGGTTTAACCTCCTGAGACCTGAGCGCCAGTTTGACTTACATTAGACATCTCTTCTGCTTGTTTGGGGTTACGAGGAACCAGTACAGTTTTAAAATAATTTACTATTATATTTATAGATATCTATGGTTATAGATATTTTATTATATATTGTGTAGCTATAAATATCATTTTAAATGGAAAAACAACTGCCTTTCTGACACCATTTAAATGGCGGTGTAAGTGTTCAACAGGTTCCAGTTACACAGAATTTAGTGTTATAGTGCAGACGACCAAATATGTGAAGTCCTTGTATGAGGACGCTGGAACTTTAAAGTTAAAAAAGTGGCAACAAAACTAAATAATTTCCAAAAGCTCAGAGGACAAACAATAAACTTAAACAGGCATTGGATGAGTCCTGCATTTTTTTAACTTGTAAATTTTCATTTTATAATTAAACATGTTGAAATCTCACACATTTGTTTACGTTTTGAAGTATAATTAGTGTTAGATAAGTAGCTTTGTGTTTAATATAAAAAATTGAAGTAAGGTAGATAATAACCAAGAGTGAGAGGCATCAATTTTGACGATCCTCTTTAAAGTTGGAAAATCTGTGTGAAAAACTTGCCTCAATTGTGAGTTTTTAAAAATAATTTGAGATATAAGAAAGCTGAGCATAACTTCGATAACTCAGTCTTTTGACCTGTTGAATGTTTGAGGCATTTCTCGAGCTGAATGTATGTAGTGGAATTAAAAACAAGTGCGAGATACACTAAAAAGATTTGAAATGATGTACTGATTTGAAAAGAGTGAAGGTTGATATGAACAAAACAGTCTTGATTAAACTTGAATTTAATATTTGAAAGGTGTATGTAAATGTAAAAAACTACAGAAGTACTTTATGACGGCAGAAGGTGTAGGCAAGCAGCTCTGTTTCACTCAATGGTGTCGCATGTGACATCATGCATGAATAATGATGCAAAGGCAAACATGGCCACACACAAACACACACCCACTCCCTATTTGTTCCCTTCATTACCTTACGGCCATTGTTTTTGTCATGCCCGCTGGTTTGCTCATTTCCAGGGCAAGGTGAGCATGGTTCCTGGTGGTAATACTGACCACCTTGCAGGCCCGTGTAGTGACAGCAGCCATAAGGTGAATGGAAGTGCGAGTACCACAAGTCATCAGCCAGTGGACACTTTGGAGAAGAATAAATGAGACCTTTCCCCTGGGCTTTTTCCACGCTCACCTTGGGGTTCCTCATCCATCTTCTCACCTGCATAAAGAGAATTTATTATTAAAGACTCAACAAACACACACAGTCAGAAATACAGTGCACACACACAGTCAGCCTTGGCAGCTGAAACATGTGACCAAACATGTGAAACAAGCACAGATTGCATCTTTGTGCTGCCACTAAATGGAACTACATGCTAACTGACATCTATGTATTGCACAGATACACCTGCTACATGCTAATGCTACAAAGGACAGTTTATGGCATCCTCATGGAAGGTAAAGGAAGAACGTCTGTAATCTTGGTACTAGAATATATTCACATTCTGCAACCACGTTGTAAACATTGAGTTAAACACTGTGTAGGTGTGTTACATCACCAAAACAGGTAGAAGTTGGAGCTTGCAAACACCACACTCACAACACTTCTGGAGTGACTAAGCCTTTCCACAAAACCACTAGCTGTAAAACCAGCTGTGTTTACAGTGCGTGTGTGCTTTCAGGGAAGAGAAATACAGTAAATTGCATAACCATAAAATCAAACCAAACAAACACAAAAACAATTGACAAGTGCTGAAATAAAGGGAGATCTACATGAAGCTAGATTTTCAGGAGAAGACTTGAGAAAGCTCATCCTGCTGTGTGTGTCAAACATTCTGTAAACACACACCATGGGGCTGTGGCCTGTGTGACCAAGTCCAGACAGCTGGGACCAACACACACAACGATACAGACACTGAGCTTGAATGCTAAAGTCGCAGGGTAGCCAGCCAGCATGTCGAGGAGTGTTGGGTGTAAGGGAAACAAACCTGGTAAAATACGTTGGCAATTCCACACAAAGAAGCATATCAATACATACACAGCATTGTTGATCATATTTCCTTCCATCCTTTCCTGATTTGTATGATACTGAATTTTTGACTGGACATAAGCTCTCCTTATGTTTTTTTTATTAGGCTTATTTAGAGGCAACCAAAGAGATTTATACACCCAGAGGAGCAGCAGCCTATCATTAATTGTATTTCTGGGCTGAGTGCTGCTGAATGTCTGGAAGCTTCTGGGCTTTCATTCCAGTAAACATGGAGCAGAGTGAAAACTAAAACACTGATACAGTGTTGACAGGTACAGATATAGATATGCCTGTAGTAATACATGTGTGTTGATGTTAGTGTAACAGTGTCTATTTTGCACAGTACATGTTGTTTCCATATCACTTTCATGCACTATGGTAATTTTCAGAGAATCACTTATGTCAGCCAGCTTGAACATATAAACTTTGGTGTGCTCAGTGAGATGTAACAGCAACACAGTAAATATGCTTCATTTCTAGACCTATAGGCTCCAACTGCTACTGTGATCTTATCCTGTGAGGGGTGGTGCGGACTCGTGTGGAGAAGTGCCATTTTCCCCATGCCAGTGGAAAGAAATGGACAACAGCTACTTTGTTTTCCTCTTTTTGGATTGCTCAAAAGTCTGTGTTTTTGTCAAGCTTTCATTCATTCATTCATTCATTCATTCATTCATTCATTCATTCATTCATTCATTCATTCATTCATTCATTCATTC
>JBAMHX010000025.1:10152969-10165507 GCA_037177515.1 Pseudomugil tenellus | reverse complement strand
CATTGCATAGAGATGTAGTGCTTTTACGGCAAGAAAATACTGTATGAGCTGGAGAAGAATGGTGGTGATGGTGTGTGTGTGTGTGTGTGTGTGTGTGTATGTAGGTGAATATAGATGAATGCTCACCTAGACTGGTTTGAGCAAACTGAGGCCAAACTTTGCCATCTGCTCCTACAGCATGGAACTGACCAGTCAGCATTTAGCAGCTTCTCCTTTCCCCCTTTTCTGCACACTCATATCCACCCACGCATTGACAGGCAGGCCTTCGCTGTGTGCAGTCTCCATAGAGCCCTGACGGCCTTTGTGAGGCTGCCATGCTGGGGGCGACAGGTCCAGCCCACTGTTCCACTGTGACATTTAGGCTTCGTTATTTCTCCATTCGGGGCAGGATTAGGTGTCATCCTTCCTCGGCATGAAAAAGGAAACCAGGTTCTATATATGAGCCCTTTTTTTCTAGTAAAAAAGAAACACAGTGAGGTTATATTTTCAAGAATAGGATCAGAACCTGGATTAATTTGTAAATCAGTATGCAGCTAAGATGAACAGCTTGATGCTAAGTAAGGCCAAATGATTTTTTCTGGTCATGGCACATTCCTCAATGTGCTGACTGCTCTCTGTTTTAATACTGGTTAAGACTGCATTCACTGGATCAGCTTACAAAGGGTTCTACTGTAGGAGCTGTAATTTCATCTAATGTGAATCCACAGAAATAAAAAGGACCTTATGATGCTATTTGGATATTTCTGAGTTTTTCACAGTGTTGAATACTCATAAGATGTGAGCAGCGTACATTCTTCCTGCAGGAGTATGAGAGACGGTCTTTCAGCATCATTATAGATTAAATGAGCATAAATTGAATTAACAATATATGTAATGAGATGCAAATGCATTACAGTTTTTTTGTAGTAAATTACAGGTTTATCTTGACTTAATTCAGCTTGCCCTTATAACAGCTGCTGTCCTCACTGCCCTCTACACTTCCTGCACGTGACAAAACTGTAAGGCAGAGAATACAAATCAGCTCCAGGTTGATATTCAGGCCTCACTAGAGTTGCTTTTGTATCCCTCACACAACTTATTCAGCACTTGTGAGCCTGTCAGCGGGTCCTGATTCATGCAGACTTGGAAACTCAATGATGTTATTTGGCTGATTTGCACATCTTTTATTACCCATTGCCGTTTGCAAATCTGGCATTTGTCTAAAACACTCCTGGGTATTTTTGCCACTGTTATAGTTTTGTTATTCACTGTTAAAGTTTTCATGCAGCATCAGCTCATTTATTAGAGAAATACTAAAATGAAAAAAGAGAGAAAAATAAAAGTATTATTATATTAGCAAGATATACTGTATAGTTTTACCTTCACTCAATGTGATGCATTTTTAGTTGTGCAGCCTGCATTCTGTGACTACAAACGCATACACAATACTAAACACTAAAAACACTAAAAATGTCAAATGGTGCTCTTCAAAAACATGGTTATTAGTCCTGCAGTTAATACCAATGTGGAGGGAAAAATAAAACTCTTGAAACAATTATTTGCTATAATTTTATTTGCTTGACAATTATGTATAAGTCTAATGGTGCAGGTCATTTTGGGGGGGGGCTTATAAAAAAGGCCACGAATACCATTGAATGCTTAGTGTAATTAATTTACCCACGCTGAGCACACACTCGCAGTTCCAACCCAGATGAGTGACAGCTTACAGAATGGCTTACATTTAAGTGAGAACATACTCAGCATTTTGTGCCCTGTTGAAATGAGAGCAATTAAGCGAGATGGTGCACTTATGACGTCTCACTCTGCTGTCTTTCAGCTGAAGAGCTGCATAGAGACAAACACTGAGTAAACAAATGATGTTGATATAACAATCTAAACAGTGCTGACACTAGAATTATGGTTTTTATTTCCAGCAATAAAAAGTCTTGTCCCCCCAGTTATGTCAGCTGTAAAGGACTGACCTACTCTGAATTATTAAATGCATTCTATGCAGAGCTGGTGCAAATGTAATGTTAAGTCAGCCAATAAAAGCCAACATGGTCTTAATGGCTTATGAATCTAAATGGATCCACCATTTTTTTTTTTTTTTTTTTTAGCTCTTCTAGAATCACATGGACGCTTTTTTTTTGTTTTTTGGTTTTTTTTTGGACAATAAACAACATTGTTTAAGGGTCTAATGTTTCCGTGCTGACCTGACCTTTAGCTGTTGGCTTTGCAGTGGTTGACCGAAGCTTTAGTGCCCTTTTATGTCTACCTTGGTTGCACAATGCTATGCAAACCTTTTATTTAATGGAAACAGCTTTCACAAGGTGACACTTGGCAATGCAGAAAATCCTTTTATTAAAAGGTAAAACAGGTTCATTAGCTTTTTGGAACGCAATCAGGATCAAGGTGGAAATACAGGTGTGACCACAAATAGGATGTGCCTGTGATGCTTGTAATACACTTGAAGTGGATTTAATCAGTTTGCAACGAGACAGCTGCTTTCAGTCTGTTCAAAACGCCTCCTTGTTTGGCCTACATATCATGTTACTAAGGAGAATGAGATGCTAACTAGCTCTTCTGAAATGGGTGAGGAAAATCCTCAAGGGTAAAACACTGGAGGGATAGTAGCTGCTTGAAGCAAGAATGATTTACTCAGTCATTAAACATGACTGCAAGAAGAACCAGAATGCAATACCTTAACAGCAATAAGTTATTTTTCCACCAAACTGTCACATGACTCATATTTTCTGTTTATATACACGTGTATTTAGCACAATCTGTCAGCAGAAGCCTGCCTCGCTGTAGCCGCAGTAACTGTCCTTATTAAAGTGGTAAAAGCTAAGCTCCCATCCTAATGCGTAAACATCAATATAAACCACTTCCGACCAGTTTTTAACTAAGAAACACTTCTGATGAAATACGATCCAGGAGGTGTAAAATATAATACTGTTGTGTCAGGTAAACACATCCTTCTCTTAGTTTAACAAGAAGAGTGAATCTAGGTCACCATGTTCTGGATGCTGTACGGTGACAACAGTATGGAGGGTCATTGATATTTTACTTCTTCATTCATTTTAATTACTGAAGCTTTAAAAAGTTTAAAAGGAAAATAGATTTGTTGGAATGTGTTCACATGCAAGTCCTGATGCATTTATTAAGCACAGCATGTACAGCTGGTAAGCAGCCAATTTATGGAAGTAACATCTACATGTTTTAGTCACAGCACAAGTTGCCAGTCAGCAAATCACAAATAAAAGAAACATAATAGCCATGAAGCCCAACAGGTCATATCATGCTGTCTGTTCAGTTTCTCTGATTTGACACTTTGAGGAGGGCTACTAAGCCAAATCATTTCTGTAACATGTAGAGTGAAGCTACTGTTGTGTGCCTTTAAATGTTTGACATTCATGTGTGCACATCCAGCTGTGTATTTCCAGTAGTGCAATTGCACCATCAGCAAAGAATCTCATGCCGAAACGTGCACGTTGGAAAAAGCAAATACCTAGAAATTCTAATCCATTATTTGTATATACTCCAGAGATTCTTCACTGTGTTAAAAAGACAATTATATATAAAACACTTTAACTTAGTAAATGTTTTCTTTAGACACTCCTCATTTTAAGTGGTTTAAGGTAATTAGCTATGTTGTCAGAACATATTTAATATTCCAAATCAAAATCAAAGCTTTCCTGACAGACAAGTCCCATAAGAGCAGTATGTGGCGTTAGAGAAGTATGTGGCATTAGAGCAGTATGTGGCATTATAGACTGTTACAGGCACCTCATTCGTGCAACTAAAAAGACAAAATTCACAATATAGCACTTGTTCACGCTGAGATGACCATCCATTGTGTTTCCCACCTCTGTGCTGATAACAGCTGGAATAGGTTAGCCTTCTGATCCTGAACTGGATTAAACAGGTATGGAGAATAGATTGGTGGATGGAAAGCTCTTGTTCATAATGCTATAATATTTTTAGATATGTTTTTTTTTTTCTTTTTTGGGGAGGGGGGGGGGGGGTGTTCAGCTGCCATTGTGTCTGGTACAATGGTAAAAATTAAAGCCAAAATTGTTCTTCATAAATGACTCCATTTAATCAAAGTCATTATGTGTCAAACTGAAGTCTGATCTTGGGGAATACATTCTGAATTACAAATAAAAAGACACTTTTTAAATAAAGATCCATGTATTATAAAAAGGACCGTCATAGTTTCAACATGGTGTTCAGTTAAAATGAGAATGAAATAATAAACTTCCTAATATCACAAATTGTATGCAGTGATTGCATAATGTGTTCTTTTTCAGAAATTGGATCTAAATGGATGATGTAGTGTGTAACAGTGTTTTATCACATTTTATTATTCTGTCTGTTAATGGTCACGTTTTGCTGCAAAGCTTCATTAAGTTTATTCATGTGCTGTGTGATTAAAGAACATTTCTGTTTGCACACTGCAGTTTGCGCCGTGATGTGGACAATAGTCATGTGTAGCTAACTTTATAGAAATAATAAAGTAAAGTCTGCCTGCGTTCAGTTCATATCAAAAGGAAGGTTATGTGTTTATGTGCAGTCATGGAGCAGAGTATTCTGCATTGTAGCCTTCAACTTGCTCTTATTTTCTATCCACACACTTATACGACCTTTCAAATCAAACCCTCGCTTTGCTACATGTACTTTTTAGCTTTAACTAGCTTCTGTTATATTCACACAGCTAAACCTAATATGAGTGTCCCATTAAACTAAAAAAATCACATTTATTTTCTTTTAAAAGGTAATTTAACTGAACGTTTTATATTTATTCATTGAAAATGTCAGTATTTAATAGTTGCTGTCCATGTTTCTAGTGTAAGCTTTTCTTCTGCTTTTGTCATTTCAAGCTAGGCACATAGCACCTCACAGAGACTGATATGTAGCTGGAAACTTTTGGAGCTCTGTAGCTAAGTAACCCCCCCCCCCTTCTTTTTCTCAATACACTTGGGGTTTATTGGCTGTTTGTTCAACCTGCTTGAACTGCAACATTTTCTCAGGACTCAGCTTAGTCTAGGGGCTTATCTACCACAAAATCCTGGCCGACCCGCTGTGGAAAATTCCCTCAACCCAAATGTGACAGAGGCTCTTCATTGATGGAAGCGCAGAAAGAGGAGCAGAGGCCGCTTGGCGCTGTGTGAGCTACATGACACTGAAAGAGAGAAAAATGAGAAAAGAAACCAAACAGTGGGAACACAATACAGACAAGCAGGAAAAAGAAAGGTAGAAGTTGTGCTTTTGCGAAGAATAAAGAAAAAAATCACATATGCTGAAATTCAAACTGGTATAGACTAATACAATACTAGATGAGGCTGTTTGTATAAATAACTAATATCAGTCTGCAAAAACTGGGCCACAAGAAAATATTATGATTTTTGTGCACATTTACAATGAAATATATTACAGACTAAATGCTCTAAATTCAGCTGAAATGAAGGGACAAAAAAGACTGTTGGCAGTTTTTGAAAGTCAATGAGAAAGCCCCCTGCAGGAGGCCCGTCTCATCCCTGCGTGAAAACAGACAGCTTAGATAGTTCACTGGATTTAATACTCCAAGCTTTTTTGTGCATTTAAAGAGGGAAATGAGTTCAGTTTCATTCCTTAAAGTGCCTTGTAAGTACGGATAAAGCTACAGGCTGCTTTCACCGAAGTTGTACCCAGTGTCTGCATAGTCATATGGTGGTGTGAGACCTCCCATACTGAGGCGTTTCCTCTTCAATGAAACATTCACAAAATGGGAGATTTCAGATAATCTAAGAAAAATGGCGGAAATGTGGGGGAAATAAAATAAATGCTGACTTACTGAGCCCCCATGCTGTTTCTGAGGTGGGTGTGTGCAACAAAACATGCACTTTAACACAATCTGACCTGGCTTTTGGGCGGTATCAATTTCATAACACGCTATGTTCTAGGAAGGCATATCAGTGCGTGTGTGTGTGCAGTCATGTGGTGTGATACAGTACAATACCCATTCACTAGCCAAAACACAGAGGGTGGGATACTAACTGGCTCTGTGGTAAATGTCACATACAGCACTCTAGAGGACGTGATTTTGTGCACTTGTTGAACGGATGGGGCACTTCCCTCTGAATGCCCTCTTATCCTGAACTTACCACACTGGCCCAAATGAAGCATGGTGCAACACGCACACGTCCTCGCCTGCGTGTTGCATCGATGATGGAGCGACTTCGTCAAACAAATCTTACACTACATTAGATTTTTCTCAAATGTTGCAAAAACAATAGATTTTTTAAAATGTGATGACAGTTCATCTAGCTTCATGCATTTGTGATGCCGGTTATTTTAGGTTTGGTAACTCTGGTTTCTATTTTATCAGAAGAAACCAAAACAATAGTTCAGCTTCTAAACTTTGTGCTGCATGCAAACGTTTTCACAGGTTGATCTGAACAGGGCACCATTTCCCATGAGATGACTTTCAACCCGTCCTCTTGTCAAGGGCATTCGGTGCTGTTGTGTCGATGAAGCTTTTATCATCTTTTACACACAAAGCGTGAGACAGTCGTTTTATTTCACTTTGTTTTGTATTAGAGACTGAGATTCTACCCCCCTCCCCCCAAGTGAGGCTGATGTGAAATCAATGGGGTTTTTTTTTCCTAGTGTGTGTGAGGGGGGGTATGTTTTTCAAAGTCTGACTTGACCAGTCATGATAGAATGGGCTTTGCTTCAATGTGTGAAGACACTATGCACCATAAAAACCACGGACTACCATCTGACCATCTGGGGGGAGGGGGGGGGGGGGGTGTGGACAAGAGCCAAATGTTTGTGGGTGTTAAGCTTTATTTACTCAAATACACTTACTGGCCAAATATGTTACATTCTGTTTTTGTGGTGGTATATTTAGCCAGGCAGTAGCAACAATTTAATAACAACTGTAGTTTCTAGATGTTAATGTATGAGACTAGATAATATTAAAAAAAAAGCAATCAATCAAATACAAAACTTAGCATCCAAAATGTAAAATTTCATGTCCCCTTTACTCTGACTAGTTATAAACAGGATCCTCCTCATTGTCTCATTTCTTTTTTTACAGTTAAATTTTCTATGTGCTAAGCAGCACACGTGGGAGATCCTGTCAACCAGCTTATGACGTTCACTATGATGTTTAACCACCATATGAAGGTAGTTCAGCACCTTTTATGTCAGCATGTCAAACATAAAACAAGTTGATGTAAAACATTCACGTCTGAGGACATACTGTAAACTTAGCATGACGCACAAAACAAAGAAGACTTTGATCAAGTGTGTTATCACGTGTGAAGAAGAGCAACTTTGACTGCTAAAGACATAAAATTCATGCACAGTGATTTCTAAATACATTTTTAATAAATGTTATTTTCAAATTTGTATTGATTTACTGTCTTAATCTTGTGTTGAATAAGCCATGGAATCTGTTATCTGTCTTTTACACACAGCTTGTCACAGATGTTATCATGAAAAGCTGCATTCTGACAGTGACATAATGCAGACTTAGAAACTAAAAACACATCATGTGGTAATCCTATGATGCATCTCATGTCTATTCAATACTTGTTTTACAGCAAAACTAAAAATATTCCGATGTGAATGAGCTGGGAATGTTATGACTGATAGCCTGAGGCACACAGAAACTGTGTTTGTGTTCACAACCATGATCAGCACAAGCCATGTTTTCTTTTTACTCTTTAAACATGGTCAAAGTAATTTGTATGGATTAAATCAATCCCTATATCCATGTAACGTGATTATTAATATTTACTCTACTTATAAAAACATAAAACAAATACATGTTTCCAGGGATGTTTTTTACAAACTAGTACGCAACATAAAACATGTTCTCACACATGAGACTAAGCATGTTAAGACCCTAGCTGCAGGTTAAACTATATGATAAAAGCTAATCCAAAGGACTGATGTCTTGTAAAAACCGAGAAAATGTTAAAAGATGTTAGATTTAAAGTGTTCCTCCATAAGAAAAAAACTGTAATTTTGTTTTTGTTGCTGTGGAACTGGAAGTTATATAAGAAATTAATCACAACAAAGTTATTTCTTGTAATATAATTAATCTTTATTTTATCTTGGTTGAGATATTTCTGTGGTTGCAGCATTTTTTTAACAGATGGGACTTAATCACAATGGGGGGGGTGTTGAAATGAGAAATTTGATGTTGTAACACCCAAAAGCAGCTGACCAAGGCTGAATCATTTTAAGATGGAGCACAAACATCCTCCCTGACTTCTAAAAGATAATAGCCTTGCCAGCGTTGCAATCTTTACACCGTTAGTGTTTGATGGTTATACTCTTCACCTCTGTGAAGAAGTGATAGGAATCCTTTCCTCCCTCCCTCCCCACGCCAGAGTTTTTCATTCCACCAAATGGCAGATTCAAATCCCTCACCAACCAGCAGTTGGTCCAAACCAGTCCAGCTTGTAACCGCTTGGCCATGCGGTGTACCTTCCCCACATCTCTGGACCACACAGTGGCCGCTAGACCATAACGCACACCGTTGCCCTTGGAAACAGCTTCATCCTCTGTATCAAAGGGGCTGATACAGGTGACCGGGCCGAAGATCTCCTCTTGCATGACCCGCGAGCTGTCAGATATTCCTGAGATTACTGTGGCTGGCATGAAGTAGCCAGACTTGTTGCGTTCAGGGAGCTCCAGCTGGTCAACTCCCTCTCCACAGTGGATTACACCACCTTCGGATTTGGCAAGAGCTACATAGCTGCGAACCTTGCAATTCAGACAAAAAGATGTTTAAAACATGAACAGACAAAAGAAAGTTACAACTGCTTTTGACATTTTGTGCAACAACCTTCTCCAGATGCTCTTTACTGATGAGTGCTCCATTGTTGTTGTTGGGGTCAGAGGGAACACCAGTCTTCCACTTCTTAGCTGCAGCCACAAACTTTTCCAGAAACTCAGAGTAAATACTCCTTTCTACATAAATCCTACTGGTGCACAAGCAGATTTCTCCCTGCAGTAAGAAATAGAAGAGAGTGTAGACAGTTGTTTCCACAAATTTGCTCCATGTGGGCTGAGATCGCCCCCTTGTGGAAAAATCACACCTCTACACTCACATCAGTTATCTGTCTCAAATCGGGGTATATGTACTTTTGGGTTACTTGGAGACACTTCCGGAGGAATAACTTGACTTAACAGATCTGAATGCAGTTTGTATCATGAGTCAGTTCACAGGGTTGCACAGGGTCAGGGTTACAAACACACACGTATATTTAAACTAACTTCTAGATCTGGAAAATGTATTGTGATCATTATGTGAAATACTGAATTCTCCCCTTCCAGATTCCTGGGTCTGCTGCATTTATAGATGCTTGCTGATCTGGAAGTTAATATGTAAATGCATGTAAATATGTAGCGGATTTGTAGAATTATTAAGCAAATGAGTATTTTGATTGTTGTCCTATTCCAAGTGGTTCAGGCTTGAAAGCCTACAACCAATTAAACATATCAGATGATGTGCATCTCTCTAATGAAAAGGAGTGTGGTCTAATGACATCAACACCCTATATCAGGTGTGCATAATAATCAGGCAACTTCTGTTTGTTTTTCAAAATGGGTCAGAATAGAGATTAGACGAACTCTCAAAAGTAAAAAATAGTGAGATGTCTTGCAGAGTAATGCAGTACTCTTAAAACTGCCAAGCTTTTGAGGTTTGATCACTAAACAATTAAGCGTTTCATTCAAAATAGTCAACAGGCTCACAAGAAGCATGTCAAAAAAATAACTGCCCACAAACTGAGGAAAATCAAGTGTGAAGCTGCTATGATGCCATTTACCACCAGTTTCAGAGCTGCAACATCACTGAAGCGCCAAGAAGCACAAGGTGTGCTATACTCAGGGACATAGCCGAGGTAAGGATGACTGAAAAACAATCATTCTAAAAGATAAAACATCAAGACTGGGTCAAGAAATATCATATGACTGAATTTTCTAAGGTTTTATGAACTGATGAAATGGCAGAGTCTTGATAGACCAGATGGATGGACCAGTAAAGGACAGAGAGACTCATACGCCAGCAAGATGGAGGTGGGGTACTGGTATGGGCTGGCATCATCAAAGACGAGCTTGTGGGACCTTTTCGGGTTGAGGATGGAGTCAAGCTCAACTCCCAGTCCTACCAGTTTTGGAAGACACCTTCTTCGTGCAGTGGTCCAGGAAGAAGTCAGCATTGTTCAAGAAAAACATGATTTTCATGCAGAACAATCTTCCATCACACACTGTGTGGCTAGAAAAGGTCTAAAATAATGACATGGCCTCCTTGTTCTCCTTATCATAACCCCATAGAGATCCTGTGGTCCCTCATTAAATATGAGAGGGAAACCAGTACACCTTTCTGAACACTGTCTTGGAGGCTGTGGTTGCTGCTGCAAACAAAACAAGACACTGATAGAATCTATGGATGGCAGGTTTATGAGTGTCCTCCAAAAGAAAGGTGGTTATATTGGTCAATGATTAGTTTTTGAATGCCAGAAATGTATATTTGTACATTTTGAGTTATGTTGGTTTCCCTGGTGAAAATAAGTTAAATGGGTATTTGTTTTTTTATGTTTCATGTCACACAGATATCCTCCTAAAATACTAAAACAAGCCCCACTGCAACTTCCAAAAAGATTCAGCTTTGATTATTTGAGTCTTGTGTGTTTATTGAGAACAAAGTTGTTGTTGTAACATAAATCCTCAAAAATACAACTTGCCCAATAATTCTGTACACCGTGTGAAATTATTCAAATATACACAAATAATTTTACAAGTTAATAAAGTATATATAAAAACATAAATTAAGGTGTAAAAGAGACTATATTTAGTGATTACATTTAAGAAATGTTAATTTGCTTAATTTTATAGATACAATTTAAATAAAAATATATAATTTTTATCATGTATAAGAAAGATATCAAATCAAAGAAATAAAACTTATGTAAAAAAAATAGTGTTATTTTTTCTACCAAAATTTCAGGTTGTTAATATAATAGTTTCTGAAAAGATGTTAACACCTTGATAATACACTTGTAAAGTGACACCCCTGATGTAGGGGGTACTTGGCTGAGAAAGTATTCTACTGGAGTACATTGCTGAAAATGGTCGACCTCTGTGTATAACATCCTTTATCTCACAGTCATTAATTAAGCAAATGAGGAAAAGGATGCAACAGCACCTAAAGAAAGTCTTGAAGTCTGTCATTCCCTTACACAGAATGACAATACTGTGAGTGGGACAACTGTGATATTTTTTCAGTAATTTACTTCAAATTGATTTAGAAATAAATATTTCTGAAGCCCAGAAACTTCGAAGCACTCTTAAGTACCACATTCAATACAAGCCGACTTATTCATTCCCACAGTGAACTTAAATAACATTTGTACAGCCTTTGCCAACAAATTCACATGCAAATAAGACCTACAGCATCAAAAACTCGGGTTATATTGTATCTTATTGCATTAACTATAAAGGCTGAATTTTAACCAGGATGGCAAATTTCTTATTTTACAATAACTTTGAGCTGTTTTCTGTTGTAGAAAACTGTGCGACTCACAAAGCTTTAAGCTTTGAAAAGAAAAGGGTTTTTTTTAATGGAAAAAAAACTGCACAAAATATGCTCAACACTGCTTTGATTCCACATTTACACAATAAAAATCTAAAAATAAATTCATTTTTCAGCTTTCTCTTACCTGATTGGAAAAGCTGGAGCGAACCGTGGTTTCGATGCATTGCTCAAGGTCTGCGTCAGCAAAAATAATAGCTGGGTTTTTACCCCCCAGCTCCAGTGAGAGCTTCTTACAGTAGGGGGCGCTCCGTTTTGTGATGTGCTGGGCAGTTGCTGTGGAACCAGTGAAGGAAACCAAAGGGACATCTGGATGACCAACAAGAGCATCACCTGCATTTGGACCAGTGCCAAACACAATGTTGACAACACCTGGAGGAACACCTGGAGAGGAAAACGCATCATATTTGCATCACTCACCTATTTACATAATTATGTGTCATTGCACCTGCATAAAAAAATGCATTTAAATTCTATATGTGCTTCTGTGTTGTGGTTACCATAGTACATACCAGCTTGTTGCATCAACTTGCACATCATCCATGCAGTCACAGAGGTCATCTCACTGGGTTTGGCTACCACTGTGTTGCCCGTAGCGATTGCAGGTGCAATCTTCCATGTCAGCAGGTACAGGGGAAGGTTCCAGGGACTGATCAAACCAGCTGCATACACCAGTTACATTTTAAGAACACTTCTACGACTGAATGGAGGCATGTAAAGATGTCAACGCTCTTACCCACTCCCACTGGGCAGCGGACTGTGTAATTCAGGCACCCCATGTGGTCCATCTGGCTGCAGTCAGTGGTATGGTGCAACACGGATGATGCAAAGAAGCGGAAATTGTAGGCCGATCGAGGAATGTCGACATTCCGAGCAAATGTCAACGTCTTACCTGGAAGCAAAGAGTAAAATACTGTTGCCTAATTTCTTCTGACAGCAGCCAAAAATACACCTTTAATTCACATA
>JBAMHX010000025.1:10134866-10152585 GCA_037177515.1 Pseudomugil tenellus | reverse complement strand
ATATATATATATATATTCTTTTGTATCACATATTCTTTGTATCATTTTGCTTTTATTGTGATAAATGAGATGACAGGAGAAATGGTGACAAGGTCGTGCAGTAAATCTGGCTGGTCAAGGAATCAGCTTATACAAACCATTAAGGAAAGAAAAAAGCTTCCATTTTGTCTCCTTCATTGGTTCTACAAATAATATTCTCAATATAATGAGTCTTTCTGAAACATGCATACTGTGGCGTGCTGACAAGCCAGTCAGTCTTGTACTATTGACCTGACTAATTATTTGACTGTTTGGTAGATTAATACAAGCAATAAAACACTATCAAGACACCTTGGTCTCTGGATTCAGCTTGGACGAACTCCTCTAAGTTGGCTTCAATCAGATCAGCCAGTTTGTTGAGGACTTCTGCTCGCTGCTGTGGGCTGCGGGATGACCAGTCGGGGAAAGCCTCCTTAGCTGCGGTCACTGCTGCATCCACCTGCAGGCATCACACATAAATGTTTTCTGCGTGATTTGCAGCAGTGCTTTCTGCACAGATAATAAATAAAACATGCAATCTTTATTCTTTTTCTCAATTAGCTCTTTTGTCCTTAATAAACTAGATTGTTTTACATCTTGGTGCTTAGATTATGTTTGCCAAAAGTAAAATATAACACAGTATGGGATGTTTGATGTGCTCCTGATTTGTTTACAATCTGACAGTGCAGTACAGGAAGAAATATTCTATCAAGCTGAAAATTTTGCTTTGGTAGATTTGACTCGTAGCTTCATACGTCTAAATGTTTACTAATGTGCAGCTTTTAGTTTTATTTTATGAGTTCAGGGTAGTTAATGACCTGGAAACTGTTGCGCCTTCTTAAACCTTTTCAAATGAAATAATTGGAGTAATATCTAAAAAAGATCTATTTGTGCTTTCCACACCGAGCCCTTACTGCTGTCTGTAATGCATTATAATTTATTCTCTTCATAGGGGGGAAAGATCACTGACATGACTGTTTAATGATTACTTGATTGTTGACTTTGCAAAGAGCAAAGGTAGTTCTCTCTGAATGCTACATGGGTATTTTATGCTTATTTTTAATGGGAATATGCACCATCAACTAAATTAATGTCGCAGATCCTGTTTTAAGTCATGTGATGCAGTAATGAGGCTTATATAAGGAATAAAACTCAGCATATTATGAACCCAACAAAGAGCTAGTTTGCCCACCTCCTCCTTGCCACTGTCCGGTACTTTGCAGTAGACTTCCCCAGTGGACGGATCGTAGGAGTCGATGTGACTCTGGCAAGACACAAACTTTCCTCCAATAAAATTCTCCAGAACCAGGTAAGAGTGTGGATTCGAGCTTTTGGGCATTGCTGCAGTTAAAGTTTCCTAACTATGACGACAACTAAGTGATGACAGGCTGCTGCAGACGATCCCTCAAACTGCAGCTCTCCCACATGCAGAGATAAGTGAACGTGGTTTTGTATAGATCCTCCCTCCTATTGATACAATAAAACACAGAGCAGAGTGCAGATGCAGGGAGGACTAATTATTATTTCAAATAGTTAGGAATGAACACTAGCTATTAGCTACTGGAATTTCTTCCAAAACATTGTTAGTTATCCAAAGCAGATAATTGAATAACATGACTTACTATGGTAAACTTCAATTCAGGTTATTTAGTATTAAGTGTGTAGTTTTGCCTTGTTCAAGGTCACGCAAATCTTCAGTATGATTTTAGTGAGACGAAAACGTAATCTTGCTGCTTTATTCTATCATTTAAGAGGCATTTGCTGGTTAACATTTAAAGTGGTTGTGATTTGGATGGAGAAAATCCAACATTATCTTTTAGATACCAGTAACCTTCCACCACTTTATTGGGTCATTACCATTGACAGTATATAGATAGGTCATTACCTTACCAGCAGTGGTGGTGCCCTTTAAGGTGCAGCGTAATCACATCCATCAGCTACATAAAGACTGTCATAAGACAATGTAAACATGTATTTTAATTTATTCAGTCTTAATTAATAAATAAGTTGATTTTATTAAGTGCTGGTTGACTTTCAGCTTTCTTTACTTCATCTCTAAACACATAACAGTGATTTTCACAAAAATATAACTCAAAATGTTCCAATTATTCATTCATCCACCTCTTACTGACATACCCAGAAAACTTCTTCCTCCTGAAGGCATCCTGAGCAGATGTTTGGATTATTTAAACTCACTATTTTTATTGAGGGATACACTAACCTGGGCCAATTTCACATGATAATCCCCACATCCTTTAGAAGAAACTTGCTCATTGTGCCACCTGATTGAATCAAGAGGGAAAACAGTTTCTTCTAATTGAAAGAAACTTTGCAGCACCTAGAAATTATATCTCAAAGTTGGGAGCAATGTTGACTCCATGTGACATTGTCACGTTCCTCCATGACTTCGTTATGACTTTTAAAACTGGTACATGTTTGTCTGAGTTTATGATACAAGGAAGGATGGGTGAGATCTGCCTTTAAAATGATTGAATCACTTAAGCTTAAATCTCTAAATGAAGACAGGATGCTGGATTATTTGCTTAAATTTAAAGTGATGTCCTGTCTGCTGAGATTCAGCCAGATGCAACATAAATCTGGCAGTGAACCCGATGGACAACCATCCAAAACAACCAGGGAAGTTAAGTATTATGATACGGCAGAGTGAACACCTGCAAAGTTAAGGGTCTGATCTGCCAGCAAACAACACAAAAGAGAAATGTTCTTCTGTAATGTTGTAGAGATATCTGACGTCAGGCTTCATGTTCCTGCAAAGGATCCTCAAACAAACAGATTATCAGTGTTTATGTTAGTTTATCTCATTTAATTTGAGCTAAAAACTGTAAAATATTACACACTTCATGGATTAGAAACTACTAGTTGAGCCCAGTTACAAAGGCTTATGGTCACAAGAACAATAAATATTTCCTTTGACTTGTAATTGTTGAGTTTCTGCTTCAATTCAAACTGCACATGTTGTAATACCGAAGTTTCCAAACCTTAAATGTGCACGTCAGCAAAAAACAAACAAAACAAGAAAAAACACAAAAACAAACCTGACTAAATCCTTGCAAGATTTTTGGAAATTTATTGTACTCGCTAAAGTGAATGAAATTATAATTTGTGTGTGTGTGAGACTTTAACCTGGTACCAGTGCAGAACACTGTACAGAACAACTGAAAGTGACTGTTCGGGTTAGGTGGATTCAACTTTGACAGAAAAAAAGACAATTACAACTCAAGCCACAAGTTAGTGATGTATCTAAACAGAAATACTGCCGCTCACCCCCCCCCACATACACACACACACACCTTTGAGAAAGAAAAAAAGAATCAGCCCTTTAATCAGCATTTTTGCTGTTTTATCTCCTTTGTAACTTAATAATCTTGCACCTTGTTCTCCCTTTTTTATTTGTTAAGTTAATTTCACCTTTCACATGGTGAAATTTCACCTTCTTCTCTTAGCTAGGGAAGCATTTGTTCCCCCGTTGCCATAGCATAGGGATATGACACCTTCTTGTTTCAAGCTTTGAATTAAACCTGTATCCGGGAAAACCCGAAAGTGCTGTAAACAGGATGCTAAATCCCCATGTTAATGTTTAAGTATAGCAGGAAAGAGAAAAGTGGAGTTGTTCATTTAATAAATCGAATCAATAATCAGTCGTAGCTTCTTTAAGCAGGACATGATGACATTCGCAGTGTGGAACCCAGAAGGACCACGTTTTTTCAGCCTGATCACAGTGTTGGTTTGATGTGATCAAAGAGGAGATTTGAGAGGCTTTGCTGAGGGTGAAACGTGACATGCTCATCTACACTGAGTCAGAACGTCAGAGCTGTTGGAAGCATTGTTAGTTTATTTGGTGGGATCTAGCCAGATGTTTGGCGTCTGTGCCGTTAGTGTCGGTCAAAGTAGTCAGGTGAAGCGGCTGCTGCGTCAGATTGAGCATCAAACAGAAAAGAAAAAAAAAGCCGCTCTGATTTCATTGGTTGCGTCTCTTGAAGGAATTGTCCTCACTCTCTGGCACCAGACTGCAGCTTCCAGTCTGACTGGGACTGGCCAGTAGCTCTGTTAGTGGAACAGATTTTCATTCTTTGATCTGTAGAACAGAATAAAAATAATAACTGAAACTATCAAAGGGAGGAAGAACAACAAAATCTAAAATGCAAAAGGAAAGTAGTTTAAAATATTAGCCCATTTCTTAAAGTTTACTTAATTCATTTGAAAAGACAGTTAGTTGCATTTTACCTCTGTGACGACTCCTGCAGCAATGGTGGAGCCTACATATCGCAGCATGAAGCGTCCCAGTTCTTTGTAATCCTTGTACAGCTCTAAAGACACCGGCCTCTGGGTCTGGACCTCCACAATAGCGTTCATACCCTTACTCAAACACCTTAACAGGAAAGAGATGCAGCACATAAGCAACATACCTGCCTGTAGTCTCATGTTATAAACAATATCCTTATTTTAAAGTATTGTATTCACTGGAAAAAGACTCATAAAAAGTATACGTAAAAGTACAAGAAAGAGACTCATATGTGGGTTTATTTCATTAAATAACTTTGCATGTGCGGTAAAAATTCTGAGCTTTTTACGTCAGTGTACACATCTTGTTCTTCCTGCACACTGGCGTAAAGACCTGCACTGTGGTTACATTTAGAGGAAAATAATGACTAAGTAATTCGCTGTAACTGGAGTGCAGAGAAAGAAAATTCTTATGTGTGCATTCATTATGCAACATGAAATGCATTGAAGTTCTTTCAAAGACTTACTTTGGTTTCTTCTTAAGGACTTCGCCGCTGCTCTTGTGTAGAACACTAACAAGTTTCCTAATGGTGGCCGGCTCACTGACAGTCTGGTAATGCAACAGCACCTGCAGCAAGCACAAGCACACTTAGCAAGCTGCATAAACTCTACAAAGAGCTACAGAAATTCATAATGGTCAAGTTGGCAGTAAGCTGCATCTGTTTGACTTTATTTATGTGAAAATCTTGTTAAAACAGCTTTAATACCAGAAGGGACTGCCAACTGGAAGCTTTTATTCCAATTTCTGGCAATGGAAAGATGGCAGCAGATTTCAGCAGCTGACTGGATGTGATAACGATATAGAAAATAGGCAACTGGATGGATTGGTCCCAGTTAGATTTACGAGCTGATTTCTTTCAATATCAGTCAGAAATATTTTTGTTACACAACCAGTTTGGGCTGGATTTGAAAGAGACACTAAACACTAATGTTTCTGTGTGAGACAAACATGGATAAAGTGTCTCACATCTACACATCTGTTACTGATCAAAGTGCCTTTAAAAACCTGCATACAGACACATGAAGCATTTAAGAGCTTAATCATTTACCTTTTGTATCTGGTTTTGTACTTTTGTTCAACAAAAATCTCTAGAAGAAATACTGAATGAACTGATGATGCAGTTGAAACGATGAAATCCTTAAAAGCCACTCATACTACACGTGTCAATGGATTGTTGGCTCTTACTGGAAAGCCTTGTGTGATGGGGACTTCAATATTGAAGAGGAGGACTCTGGCTCTGAATCGAGTACAGACGCGAATAGGTTCCTTAGGATCACAGAACACACACCCCACACTAGAAGGAAGCATGTGATCAGCATGGAGATCAGTTAAATATGTACAAACTGCAGATTATGTAGTGTGGTGGGAACCAGGTGTCTACTAGTGTATGAAACATAACATCTCAAGTAATGAAATTATTTAACACTGTCAGTTGCTTACTTAATCTTGATTATGTCCATTCCAGTGACTGTAAGGCTGACATGGTCTCCTGCTGCAGCCCAGTCCATAGCCTCATCATGAAGTGTAATTCCTGCAGTACAGAGGAAGAGTGTAACTCAACCAGCAGACACAGGATGGCAGTATTTATCACACTCATCTTACACACAGTTAATATATTAATTTTAGCTTGTATTATCTTTCTCACTACTGACAAGAGGTTTCCCTTCAATAACAGAAATGCATGGCAATATACAAGAAGTCCCATCTTTGTTGCAATCAGAGATAAAAATCTGAAGATAAGAAATTAAGTTTTGCATTAAAAACTGTTTTACTACATAAAAGCAAAAACTGACATTTTTCTTTTAAGTATCACAAATCAGCCAACCAAAAGCAAAGCCGGTGCATACCTTTAACAGTGCAAGTTTCATTGGGAGGCATTGCCAGTATTCTGTCTCCTGTTTGAATATAACCAGCCTCAATCTTTCCTGTAACACAGAAGCCTGAACCCTGGTCTGAGGAGAGAAAACATTTGCATTATTCCACAAAATTAAAGGAGAGAAATGAGTACACGTTAACACAATTTCACATGCGCGGAGTTGGACTTTACCTTTAAACACATCTGAAACGCATAGTCTGAAAGGTTTGTCGACAGACCTTTGAGGGGGTTTGAATGCATCTTCAAAATGGAAAAACAGGAAATATAGTACACAGTCAGTATTGGAAAACCTAGTAAATATGTGATTCCTGCTGATCAGTGATTAACTATTTTCTCTGGTACTGGACTGGTCAGCACTTTCACAATTAGGAAACAGTAAAAGACGTCACACAAGTCTACAGCAACACAGTCACAGTGTTGCACTGAACCTGCATGTGCTGAAAATGTTGTTCTTGGCCTCTATGTTGCTCAGAGATGTAACAAACTCTGCTGTGAACTTGCATGGAAACCGGCTTACCGATCTAAATTTAAAACAGTTTCTGTGCTGCAGTGTCTGTTCTCATTGCTATATTTCAGATTCCTTTCAGACTGTACAACACCACTGCTCAACTGTCCTTTATTGTTTATTTTAAACTCATCGTGTTTAAAAATCTTTGAACGAAAGTTTTTGTTATGTAAGATACTTTGGAGCATCTTTCTGCTTGAATGTGCTGTTAATAAAGTCACCTCGCTTTGGTTCACAACTGAAACACGTACAACCAGCCGAAACCGATGCTTTTACTGTACATTAGAGGAAACCTCTTTAAGCAATCCTTCAGCATTTGCATGCAAACAGTTGGCATGCTGACAAACAGTTTCAGAAATACATGACTAAATATTCTTCTGGAATCAGGTAGAAGGAAGTAGAGCATTTATTAAAGATTTTAGATTTTAAAGCTGCTTTTAAAGTTACTGTTTTAATCATTTTAATCATCGATCATCTCTTAGTAGAGCGATGCTTCATGGAGTCGCATGTGTCAGGAAAACCCTTAAAACTATCACATTTTACTACACTTATTTTAAGCTAGACGTTGGTTTCTATTTATAAAGTTAGTTAAGCTATGTTTTAAAATATAAGAAAAATGATGGTGCAATCAATGTGGACAAAAAGTAAAGAATAACTCGTGTCTGATTACAGCATTGCAGCGTGTAAGCTTTGTAACTGAATGCATGAATACTGTTAAACAGCAACATCAGCTTCCGAGTGTATTACCAATCTGCTCTAGTAAACTGGGTCCAGAATACCAGGAAGTAAGTTCTGACACTGAGCTCCTTGTGGTAAGGTTTTCTCCCGACAGCCCACTGGTTGGGATGTAGAAAACATCAGAGTCCTGGGAGGAAAAAAAAATAAAAATAGGGGTTTAAAAAAAGGAGGTACTGGATAAAGTGAATATTTATGCTAGAAAAATCTCAAGTGACCTACCTTAAATCCCGCCTGCTTTAGAAAATGCCCAAGTTTCGAGATGATGTCTTTGAATCGATCTTGTTGCCAGTTTACCTGATTTGGATGCATGTATAGTGGAAACATTCATTAAAAAAAAAGTTTCCCCTTCAGTAAAGCTTTGAAATGAAAATGCGTCAGCCACATAACTGATTATAGGAAACAAAAACACCACAACAAATACTAACAGTTCAACAAAGCTGCTTTTTCTCCTGGTTGAAACAAGTGAGGTGGAAAATACACTGACATTGAGAAGTTAAGAAGACCTTAAGGACAGATGCACCAAAGCAGGAAGATCCTCTTTAAAACATTGGTTGCAGATCATTAGTTTAGAAAATATTCTACTATTCTTAAGTAGAAAATGTACATCTTTATTTGGTAGAACATAGTACTAGTACTTTATGCCAAACTAAATAACTAAATGCATAAAAAAATGCATATTAAAAATAAAAATATCCACATTTAATTGCATCAGTGTGCACAGAATTTGAATTGCTGCAGCATGTTTTTTTGGGAAAAGAACAAGCACCTCATTCTCTGTAATTCTTAGACATTTCAAAGTATTTTGCAGACGTTGTGCACCTGTAAAAATGTAATCAAATTACTTTGTTATATCTGCAAAAACAACAGTAGTTGATTTGTGAAAAACTCCTTTCTATATGCGGTTACACTGAATGGAAGATCTGACCTGGTCCATCTTGTTGACGGCAACAGCCAACTGAGTGACGCCCAGCGATCGCACCAGCAGAGCATGCTCTCTGGTCTGACCACCCGCCTCAAAGCCTGCTTCAAACTCTCCTCTGCTGGCATCCACCACAAGTACTGCAACATCAGCCTGCAGAGATTCAAGAAGGTGGTAAAAGAGAAAAACACACACTTTAATGATTTCCACATTTTTTTTGTTTGTAATTTCACAAGTTTAACTTCAACAAATCGCAATGAAGAACTCTTGAGTTTGTGAGAAGTCCACAGAAGTTGAGAGTGGCATAAAAACCTTTGAAAAATGTGGTGCAATGGGGCAATATAGCATGGAGCATTATAAAACTGCAAGGACTATGATGATCACACTGTCTGCAAAATGAAAAGCTTTAAGAAATAAAAAGGAATCTCTGAGTTCATGGGATGAGGTCAATGATGAAAACCGGATGTGTGTGATCTTTGGGCCCTCATGCTCTTTTAAAACAGTTATGATTCTCAGCTAAATATCACTGCAGGAAGACTTCTTCTTTGGTGTCTGTCAACACAACACATTGTACAATTCACAAATGCAAGTTAAAGCCTGATTATACAAAGAAAAAACATAACGTGAACACAAGCAAAAAATGGGACCATCTTCTCTGGACATTACTGTTGATGGGTATGTAGAGGTTTTAAAGCAACATTTGCTCCCAGACCTTTCAGACTTCTGCAAGACAATACTGAATGGCACACGACTGTCATGCAGAATCCTACATCAGACAAGGATGGGTCAACATTCCTCTCCTTAAACTCCAGTTACTGGAAATCCTTCCAGTTCAAACTTTTTGTTTTTATTTTATGTGTATCAAATAAGCAGGTATTTCCCATGACATGGCAAAATGTCTCAGTTTGAGATTTGCAAATATTTGCATTATCACTTTATTTGCTATTTACACATCGTCCCAACCTATTAGGAACTGGGTTTATATGTTAACCACACTGTGAGGTCAGTCAAATAGAGACATATTCTAAAATGGTAACCTGAATAGCCTACTAAGGAAAGAAGTGAATTTAAGTATACGGTGAAGCAAACACATCATGAAGTTGTCATAACTAAGGGGTTTGCCTGCAACAGAAACTCCTTAGTCACAAAGTGAGAAGGTTGAACGTGAGGACAGTCATATGGTAAAAAGAGAAATTACACAGGCTCCCCAAAAGAGAAACAGGCAAACACACCCTTGCCTGGAACATTTGCCTTGTCACACCACCACCCAAAACCACTCTTAAGATCACGCTGAAAGGTGGGGCAAGATGTCGGTGCACAGAGCAGACAGGGGGAGAGGAACCGTTTTAATCTGAAGCCCTGTAGCATCAGACAAGGATGAATAGCTGATGGATGCCTGACACACTTCTGTAGCAGTATAATGTCATCAAAAGAGTTGCAAAATTTTCATCATACTCTAGATTATTTATACGATTATTTTGGGATTTAGAAATAAATCCATATTTAGTCATTTATTAGTTTAAACAATTATAAACCATCAAATTTTTGAAGCAAATGAATCCCGTGGACACTGATTCAAATTAATTCCTTTCTGTAACTTGTTGACCAGATGTCTCCTAAATCGGTCGTGGAAGGTCGAAGTCCTGGAGGTTTTAGGTGTTTCTTGCTGCGGCACACTTAAACATCTTCTGCAGTGTTTTTCTTATTGGGACACAGTGGGAGCTTTGTCTGTCAGGACTGATGCAACAGGTGGCTGGGGGTCCTGAACAGCAGCCCTATAGTTATGGTGTGAACCAGGTCATGTCTCGGTCTTGGTAGCTCCTGCTGTGTTGCCCTCTGAGGCGATAGATGGGCTGACTTTGTGTGAATGAATCCTCAATACATTGTTTCCTCACACCAATGTCAAGCCAGGCTTTTATTTTAAATCTATACTCAGTTAAAGGACAGAAACTAAGGATGGAATTAATGTTTGTGTGGAATGGAAGATGGGGGGGGGGGGGGGTTGTCATTGTGGGTGAAGGAGATTATTATGTAGTGTGTGCTATCAAATCAATACCTTGGTGTGTGTGAAGTCTTTATCTTAACATGCCGATTTTTTTTATCATGTAAAGCATTTTGTGCAGGTTGCATGAAAAGTGCTTTATAAATAAAGTTTGATTTTTCTTAAATCAGACTCATTCTTGGGCAGAAGTTGACAACAAGCTATCGAGGACATCCATTTAATTCGAGTCAGGGGAATTGGAGCAGAGAAACATGTTAAACAGGCTAGACAACATTGTTATAGACTATATGTTCTCCCTGTTCTCACCAATAGCAGCTTTTTTATTTGCTGGTTTTATTTATATATGGTGTGCGGGCAGATGGAAGAGTTATCTCTACCTGCGCTGCTCCGGTGATCATGTTGGGAATGAAGTCTTTGTGACCTGGCGCGTCCATCAGAGTCACCACTTTGGAGTTTGTCTCAAACTTTGTCATGCCCACATCCATCGTCACACCTCTGGAGAAAAACATCGTTAAAAGTTATCGTTTGTTTTGTTTTTTTTATAAGGATGGATCTGCATGATTAAAATTGTGGAAGCCGTCAACAAGACAGTCCTGTTAATTGTGCACGGCGTGGCGTCTAAGCCTTTAAATAGCAACATCCTTGAGTGGGCGTGGTCCTTCAATATTACGCATCAGCCTCCGAAGCTGCTGATAAGTGAATATGGAATCCCACCCAAGTCACTTTCTGTTTCTGCCATATTTTGCTTCCGTTTCACACCAGTAACAACAACAAAGAGGCAAATCAGGGACATTTTCAACAACATGTCCATGCTGAATGTTATCATAAAAGCACAAGTTTAATAACTAAGATGTAGTTGTGCTGAGATCAGCAGCTGAAATTCTTGTTTGTCACTAAGAAACATACAGGATTTAAATTGCACTTCTTTGTTTTATGCCAACATCATGAATGGGGCATTTAAAGATAAATGTACCTGTCTCTTTCCTCTCCAGTTTCATCCAGAACCCAAGCGTAGGCAAAGGAGGCTTTTCCTGCCTTTTTTGACTCCTGCTCGTACTTGTGCATGGTGCGTTTGTTAACATTGCCCAGCAGGTAAAGAAGGTGTCCCATCAGTGTGCTCTTACCTGCATCCACATGACCTGCAGAGGCAGGGAAAGAATGTAACGAAGTCAGGGAATGAAGAAATGAGCAGAGAAAATGGATGTTCACTAGATGGAGAGTTTAGGAAGGGACACAGAGGAAGGATGAATGGGGAGGTGAGGATAGATAAAGAAAAGAGGAAGAATGTGCTTAGAATGATAAGACAGGAGACAAGATGGCAAAGGGAAAGCCCATATGGGGCAGGAAACAACTAGAATTGCACAAGTTGAGGAGGGCAGAGAGAAATGGGAACAAAGATGGAAGGTAACAGGGGGAGGGGTGACCATGGTTACACAGAAGGTTTCATAAACTGTGGGAAACTAGAATCATCTGCACTTCTGAAACTACCAAGTCACTTTTTCTGGTGTAACTGAGAAAGAAAGAGTATGATTGAGCAACTGCGCTGGTATGAAGTTTGACTCATTTACTGCCATGACTTTCTTTGACATTACGCAAACCAAACAAGGACATCAAAAAAGGGAACTCAAACATGATTTAGTGCCCAATTGTACTGCCATGAGATAGTAGCCATTCCAAGAATATGCAGGGGAATACCTAACACACCAAGCTAAACCATTAGAAGAAGCATAGCTGGTAAATATGCAAAGAGGCAAGCATAGGTTTTGCTGCTTATGTGTGCAAAAATATTATTGTTTTTATCATCCTTAAAATTAACAAAGTTTCATGTTAGTAGAGTTGTAAGTGGTTTGGTGCAGTGTGTTTGCATCCTACCTATAACTACCAAATTTAATAGAGGTTTTCCCCCCTGTCTCTTCTCCAGCTCTGCCTGGATGTTGATCGCCTGCCTTGCCTTCCCAGAAGAGCGGCTAGGAGTAGGAGCAGTGGGGGGCTCATCCCCATTCGATCCTTTAGACGGAGTCTCAGGCCGTTTGGAGACAGCCTCGGGAGTAGCAGAAACATTTTCAGGGCTGCCGACTCGACGTACAGCAGTGCTGACTACGTCGTTCTCCCCGGTGCTGAGGAAGGGTTGATCAAAATGAAAGACAACCAGTTAGGACTAATGCAGCCATGCCAGTAGTTGGAACTATTTATAAGGAATCAGTATTTTGTTAACAGTTTTTAAAAAAGTGCCAGCATAGCAGCAAGAGGGATTTAGATACCTGGGAATGTCAAAGCCCATGGTCTGCTTCTTTCCAGAGATGGTCATTCGGGCCACTTTGGGTACCACTTCAGAGTCCATTTTATTGTGAGCGCCATCTCTGCTTTTAGCTAAGAGAGCAACGAACAAAGCAAACAAAAGTCTCCATGACTCACTGAAAATAACAAATTCAGCAAAGGGAGTACACTTCACTTTGGAAATGAATTGAACTACATTATGAACAGAACTTGTTTTGGTCCCTCGGTAGCCCTCAATCATGACCATGAAAGGAAAGGTTTGCTCCACTATGTTCAGTAACTAGGATTGGTGTGCAAAGATAATCAAAATCCCATTGTGTATTATTTTAATCATTAGTTTAGCAGGCAGGAGCCTTGTATTCACCATTTCTCCAAAAATGAGATTTTATGCAGCTGTGTGACACCATGTGATTTAAAACAGCAACATGTAGAAAAGCTTAGTCATGCACATCCCTGTTGCGCTCAGAGATGCCACTGATAAATTTACCGGTCACAGTAGCACATTGGTGTGTAAAGTATCTATATTTGAAAGGAAGGAAAGTGAACAATGCAATCTGCTGCACTTTGAACATCTCTTTTATCTGATTGGAAGCTCATATTCTGCAACAGTGAGACTTGCTGAGGTCACCGCTTTGTCATCCCTGTCCCGAATGGCCACAGGTCCCAGTCATATCAGCCTGTTTCTGATTCATTTAGATGGGGCTGTACAGCCAAGCCTAAAGCAAACTGTGCGTGTATGCGTGCGTGTACGTAAGCATCTGGCATCCTGGCTCAGAAAGGGTTAATTTCAGAAGTGGCCGTTGCCTCCCGTCTCCACGTAAATAGATCATTGTGACACAGCGTTTCACAGAATGAATCTTTTGAAAAGGTGTCGCATCAGCAGGCGCAGAGGTGAATGCATGTCTTTGTGCACATATTCTCACATTTAACTGAAAGATATACGGAACGGTTGATTTGCTACGGCTTCAAAAAATGATATGAAATCTCATTGTACGTCATTTTCACTTTTTATATATTGGGATTGTGTTAAAATGTCAAAACAGAACCAGCTCCCACGCAGTGTCCTAAAAAAAAGGGGGAAAAAAAAGTGGTCCTTAGAAGATGATTTTCTGCATCTTGTAGATTCAACTAAACATTACTAAATTTTGCGCGCCCCATGTTTAGTGCAATTTAATCATCAGAGAAAATACCCTGGGGAAAAATAAGAAGAAAGAGGAGTGATTCAACAGAATATTAATGGACTTTCTCTAACCAGCTAGTCTCTGAATGAGTCGCCCTGCATTAAAGAAAAAGTCCCTTACACTCTGAAACGCTGATATACATGTCACACAGCTCTGCTCTTTGATCGACGTCTTTTCAACATTCAGATGTTGTTCATTTCCACATGCAGATCCATATCTGCTCAGGATGTAGAAATACTGCAATCCCAAAACAAAAAGTAGATATTACAAATACAAACTGTAACCTACATGTGAAAGAGAACAGTGCAGAAATCTTCTTGGCAAGCTGTATCTGAATATAACTGCATATGTAGGTTTATAGAGAGCGTTTTTTTTTTTTTTAAATAAAAAGGTTCATCGCTAAAAATTATCCAACTCATCTGTTTTTCAGTAACAAGCAACATGAGATGGCAAAAGTGCTCTCTGGGGAATTTCAGTTCTTCCATCAGCCGGGGGCTTTTCTTGTCCCCATTTAGCAACATATAAGTTTCTAGCACCTGCAACAAAAAGGACACCGGCTACCCTGCACCTCCTTCATTTAAAAGGAACATCGGATGTCTAAGTGAAGAAACAAGCCTGTGATTTCAAAGCAATTGAATAGAATTCATTTTAGGATTATCTAATTAAACCTCTAAAACACATTTACAGAAATCATCATTCATTTCTCATCTATAGAAAATATTTTAATATACTCTGATAACATCTGAAGCCCATGAGCAATAAACAACCCTTTTTCTTTACCAACTTACATGCTGCTCTGTAAAAGCCAGCTAATAATTTTGCAAACACCTGAACCTGCAAGGCTTTGTGTGTGTGTGTGTGTGTGTGTGTGTGTGTGTGTGTGTGTGTGTGTGTGTGTGTGTATGTGTGTGTGTAGTTGGCCTACAAGTAACATTAAATGCAGACAATGTGAAAACAGCAAGTCAGTGTAATCAGGTTTTAAGGCTCAGAACAGGATCTCTTTAGCCTGTTTGGAGTGTGAGGTAAACATTTGGCATGCTCCCATCCAGGATTTCTCCAGAATAAGGATTTCTTGTTGTTGCTTAAAATGAGTGAGTCATTTGTACACCTTGGCCTGGAGCCCAGCTGAGCTAAATGAAAGGAGCCCGCCCAGGATGTGCAAACATTGTGGCATCCCTCCCCCCGACCGAAAACACACACACAAAAGCAAAATGAGTTTTGTTAAAGGAGTGACCACCAGCTTTGCAGGACAAAGTGATGAAAATGCCAGTGGTGCAAACTCAAAAGAGTGAAAAAATAACATTTTTAAGTGCCTTAATTCACTGTCCTATATCTAACATTAATGTTATATATAAATTAATGTTAATATAAATTAATGGATTTTTTAATCAGGAGTTGTATTAGCTGGCACTTGAATCTTTATAAAGCTTCTGGACTTTTCAGAATAAGCACGCCCTAAATATGATGTTTACAAACTCCTCTTAGTCATACTAAAAATACTTTCTTTTAAATAAAACAATCAAAAAGATAAAAATATTTATGGGGGAAAAGCACATGTGGCTCCCAACCACTGGAGGCCGCTCAAGGCTATAAGACAATAACAATATTCCTCTTTTGAAGTCTTGTCATGTGGAGAGAAAAAAAGGGAGGGGGAAGAAAGGGGCAAATATTTAAAATCACTACATTTTCAGTACAGACTCAGTGCAGCTGCAAAAGATTCAAACACTACATTACATTATAGTTATTTAGCAGATGCTTTAATACAAAGCGACTTACATTTTTGGGGTCAAAGGGTTCAGTGTCTTACCCAAGGACATTTCAGAATGTAGTCAGGGGAAGCCTGGAATCAAACCGCCAACCTTCAGGTTGACAGACAACTGCACTTACCCCCCCAGCTTGGGAAGAGCGAGATGAAATGCCTTTGGTGTGTCATTTATGTCTACTATAAACACTGAATTCTGGTGGTGAGCTACAAAATAATGCTGCAAAATAATGATAATATGAATGAGCTAAACTGGGAATTCAGTTTCATTCATATTGAAAATTGAAGACATGAATGAAAACGATAGCAAAGGAAATGAGACGGATGTCTGAGGGAAAAGCTCAGAGTGGGACCTACATGACCCTTTTCAGGATGACTCATATATGCACACAAGATGGTACCACTAATGAACATTTCATAAGACTTCTCAACATCCCCTACACCCACCTACTCAACATGAACTGCTTTTGACTCATTACCAACTACCTTAAAACTCACACCAACTGTGTTCATAAGTTTCAAAACAGAACAATTAGACAAATGTTTCTGACCTCTAACACATTTAAGACATATTTGACTTGATGTTGTTCACACAGACGCTTAGCGATCTGTATATAACAAACTTATGATAAACAGTAATATGGTTCTTTTTAATCAGTGACACCTCAGCTGACTACCTACACTGTCCTCTACATTATTTTGCATGTAGGATTTCAGTTTGTCCTGTCAGATTAGATCACTAGCAACAACCTCAAATGTGTCATAATTCGTTTCCCAAGTGAACTTAATTAATTGGAAACTACTTTTGGTGGTCATAGTTTCCAAACTGTGGCTTGGGGGAAAAGAAAAATCTTGCTGCAAATAAAAAAAATAACTACCCACATAGGGTGGCCACCACCCATCTCTAGCCAAATGAGAACCTGTGGAGCAACCTTAAAAGAAACATTTATAACAGGGGCTGGACATCGGCTGTGTCTCAATTCAGGTTCTGCATACTTCAAAGTGCGGTTCCGAAGTACCATTAGAATTGGGACAGCCTTTTGTACGCCAGTAAGACATATGCGCAAGTCGAATCCGTACTTCAAAGTATGCAGACCCTAAATTGAGACACAGCAGATGTGAAGCTCTGCACAAGTCTGCTAATTAATTCTGATGTGTGTGTCACCTGTACCGTAGTAGGGAATCTTCTAATACTTGCAGGAGTGCGGCTCTCTAGGACCAGAGTTGCCGATCCCTGATCTATAAGGATGAGCATCGCCATCCCTCCCAATAGATACAGTTCTAATAGTCTTTATCAAGGCTAAAATTGTCTATTAAACTATTAGTTATTTCTCTTTTTTACACCAGATGGTTTACATAAACTCAGTAATCCATAAATTAATGTTTGCTGAATGACACTAAAACACAATGAGATTAAAGCTAGACATAGCATGAACATGGCAAATTTAATAAGCAATGGGAAAGAATATCCATCACTGTAATCTAAAAATACTTTATTTTATCCCTTTTCAGGGAAATTCAGATCTTTTACATTTTCCCACATGGTGCAGTGTATGTCCTAATAACTGTTTGTTTTACAGTGTTTAACAATTCAACTAATATTAGTATCAATCTCCTGGAATTTATTTTGCAGGTGTGTGGGTGCATTTTGGTTTTAAGCCAAACGAAAGAGATCATCGAGAAATGTAATGAACATGATTGCAGTAAAACTGTAGGCCTAATGCTCAAACTGCAAACTGCAGGCAGAAAAAAAAAAAAAAAAAAATCTGCTAAATAACTTGAAAAGCCATACTGATGATATAATAAAGAAAAAAAAGAGTTTTGATTTTTTTTTTTTAGCTTAAAATCAAGTGTCTGTCACCAATAAAAAATAAAAACACTAACCTTGGAGATTTTTTAAGGCTATCTGTGCCATTTATTAAGGTGTTCAAATTTGTTCTCAACGGGATTACCCAGCTTTTTCCCCACTGTATATCCACCGACATTGTCCTTTAGACAAAAATACGTCTTGCATTTGAAAGTGGAAGGATAAAATTCATTTGAATTCATTTACTGTTTCTTTATATATATATATATATATATATATATATGTGTGTGTGTGTGTGTGTGTGTGTGTGTGTGTGTGTGTGTGTGTGTGT
>JBAMHX010000025.1:10124445-10134817 GCA_037177515.1 Pseudomugil tenellus | reverse complement strand
TATATATATATATATATATATATATATATATGTGTGTGTGTGTGTGTGTGTGTGTGTGTGTGTGTGTGTGTGTGTTTGTGTAGAGAGAGAGAGAAAAACATTACAATTCCTGTACAAGTTGTGATCAAAGTTAATAATGAAATAATTACATAGTTTTTCAATACTGTTGTTCATTTCGTGTTCGGTCAGCAAGATCCTGTCTCTGGCCCAGGAGGTCATTGTAAATAAAAATAAATAAAAGAACATGTTTTAACAACTTGTCTGACACACCACCAGACTGTGGATAAAAGATAGATTTAAACCCAAACCAGGTATCCAAATTTTAACTCTTAGCATGGAAACTTCAAGTATTTAAGAATAAAGTTGCTAGTGAAGTTTTATTCAATCAATTTGTTGTTTAAGACTATTTTCTGTATGTTTTCCCATACCATCATAAGTTACTAGTGTTGCTGAGTAAGAGGCACATACTGAGGACATGAGGAGCAGAGGAGGTGGGGGTGCAATTATCTAATTCCCCTAAATTATCTACTTGAATGGAAAATATATAGGAAAATAAGAGTTTTTCTACTGTTTGTGTTATTTTGACCAAATATATGACACAGATACTCATTTAGACTTCAGTATGTATGATTGTGAAAAAGGCATAAGTCTTAAGGATGCATAAATGCATTTTAAATGTATTTTTTCCATTTAAGTCAAGAAATAAACTTTACTCTGTTTTTTTTTTCCTTTAACATGATACACCACAACAAAGCAGTAGCTATGATGGCAGGCAAGTCTCCATTCACAAACTTTCTTTTGACCACTTGCTGTGACTATATTGGTATTTTCCAGAGTTGGCACCGCTTCACAACAAACAATGTTTGAGCAACATGTGTGCCTTGCAAAAATGCAATGCAAACCTATAAAGACATAAGAAGATCTGATCTGTCACAGTCTTTCTCAAAGCTGTGAAAGTTGAGAGACATGATCAGATTTTCCTACGTAGGTGGTGTAAGAGAGACACACAAAGTAAGATGATCGGCTGCAGTGCCGAGTCGATGTGTGCTTGGGGTGACATTTTCTCCAAGAGTGCAATTTCCTGTTCAAACCCACACAGCAACTCGCCTTCAGAGAAAAAAGGACTGAGGACTGTGCTGCTGGACACACCCCCTTGTTTCTTCATTTTCAGGGAGCATAATCTAAAAACCCTAGGGCACATCTCCCCTCCAACAGACTTCAACATATCTAACAAAGTTTATTATTTCCACAAATGAGCAGCGTATTTCTTGGGAATACACTGCTTCAACAACAACCTGTTTGATATGTCATTACTGCAGCTATCTGCCCTTTGGTAGGTATAGTTTCCCCTCCCCCAGGCCACTTGTGTGTGTTTGACACCTTGAGGGTCCAGTTTACTCATATTTCTGAACCTGTACAGTTTACACAAACTAGCACTTCTTCACTCAAAAGTGTATTGTTGCCGTTTAGAAAACATGCAAGAAAAGTTGCGGCAGCCTTTTGCCTTCTGCTCTATTAAACCAAAACACACCAGTGCCTTAACACCATGAACAAACTGGTTTTAAGGTTAAAAGGCTGCATCCATAACAAGCCCAGTAAAGCTTTATTTATAAAGCTTTCAAATAGTTTGTGTTTAATCTCAATTCTCTAGCCTTCATTTTGTTGTCCATTCATTACCAACACCAGTCACTTGTGGTAAAAATGTGTGATACCTAAGGAACAATGGCCTCATCCTGTCAAAATGCATGCACTGCTAAACATAGACAATAACTTGCCTCATCACTGAACAAAAATACACTTAACTTGTATCTCCTTACGTACAAGAAGACTAAGAACAGGAACTCAAACTGAAAACACAGCTAGACAGGGAGACATTCACAATATATAAATTCAGTCATCTTTATTTCAGAACTGACAAATTCATCTCTCGCACTGCGTTAGGACACACCCAGTCTAAATGAAGCCATGTATGAATCATGAATGATAACAGCTTTAAGGGTTTGAAGGCATTTGTTTTGACTAATTTACTGAACTTTTTGCGCACAGTCTTGCATTTGCATTCAACTTTATTTTTTATAGCAACACTTAAATCATACACACGTCTGTATGAGTATGTATTTGTCTTTGTAAGCACTGTGTGTGTGTGTGTGTTTGCTTTCTTCTTCTCATGGGAAAGTCTCCAGGTGTCCTCCAAACCAAAAGTCAACCTCATGATCTCAAACGCAAGTAGCAGTAAACCAGTACAATGGTTAACTGATCCATATTCCAGTAGCTGCAGCACACCTGCAAACATAGTCAACCTCTTTTTTTTTTCCTTTTTTTGAGAGCTCGAGCAGCTAACACAGGAAAAAAAAAGTTGCACCAAAAGAGAAATACTTTTTTTTCTATGTACTCATACAAAACTTAAAAAGCCATCTGGCCTTGAAGCATACAAAAATAATATTTAATTCTTAAAAGCTAACAACAGGAAAAGGGGGAAGAAAAAACTTTTAAAATATCATCTACATAAAGTTAACAGATCTGTTATTATTCAAGCTGCCACAGTTTAATATCTCGTTTAAAATAACTTTCATTGATGACACAACAGTGTTTGTTTGCCTCTATAAAAAGAACAGACGTAAGCCAGTTTAGGGCAGCTCTCCAAGCAAGAATATCAGTCTATTGTCCAGTTGGTTCCAAATGTTTTTTTTACTTCTTTTGCATTGATAGCAGGATTCGGTTAAAAAGGCTCAAAAGTATCAACTCCGTGCTGTATTTCGTTTGAGTTTCTGAGCTGAAGCAGATCCTTCTAAGCATCTGGGTTTTTCATCTTAACTGATTTAGCTCAACATCAACCCAGATGTTACCGTTTTCCTCAAGTCTACCTTGTAAAAGCTTTCTTCTGATTAGCGCGAACAATATCGTCAGGAGAAGGCGTGTCAAAGCGGAAAGGCATGATTTGAGAATCTGATGTAAGCTGCTCTTTAGATTTGTCCAGCTTGCAAAGGAAGGACTGGTAACCACTTCCTGTCCTCTGGTTTTTCATCTTACCCTTCAACATATTTTTCCTCTTTGTTTGTTTACCGCGGCTCTGAAATGACAAAGTATTTGCAAATACTGATGGTTTAGCAAAAACAGAAAAATCCAGCCCCACGGATAGAGGAGTGGGAGATGACGGTGAAGGGAGGTCACATTCGAGCTGATGAGGGTTTACACTATGCGCCTGTGCCATGAGTGCACTCAAATCAATAGGCTGAGTCGGCTTCAATGACCTGGAGATTTGGTTGTGTGGTTTGTGGTGGGGCTCATATTTGGTCCTTCCTTCTGTAGTATTTTCTGTCAAAACACCAGCCATCTCTGGTTTTGCTGGTGAAAGGCGTGAAGTGAGGGTGCACTGTGACCCATTTGAGGTGGTTGAGGTTTTGCCTCTGTGTTCAGATGCCAAGTGTGACAAATGGAGCAGCTCAGAGAGGCCAGGTGGTTGTTTCAGAGCATTCGCTTGAGATTGAGTGCTGATAGGCTGATGGGAGGCTGACGAACTGTTGGTTTGATGCTGCAGGACAAGCTGAGCCAATGACACAGCCCCACCCAATGAAGGGGGGTTGACGCTGGTAATGTCAGAAGATGACAGCATGTTTGCTGGTCTATCAGTGCCTTGTGACGGAGAGTGAATTCCCCTGCTTTGGTGCTGAGAAGCAAGCTCAGATAGTGAGAGTGTTTGAGATGATGGAGCCATTCCGGGAGACTTTGCAGAGCCGAAACTGCTAGCAGGAGCAAGCAGGGTGTTGCTCAGAATCGGGCTGCGGTTTGAGTGCTCCTGAATTAAATCAGCCAATGATGGGCCACCTTTGGGATCAGTCAGTGAGTGCTGGCTGTTCTGCAGTTCACTTCTGAGACTCCCAGATCCAGTATGATCCACAAACATAGGGCTTGTTGTTATCTTTGAGCTGTTTAGTGACAAATTACTGAGTGAAACAGAAAGGCTGGAGGAAGCAGGCGTGTGCGTCTCTGAGGACATATTTAAAGATGCTAGTGTTCCAAGTGACAGACTATTCTGATATGACATAGTTGACAATGGTGAGCTTGATCCCATGCTTAAAGCACCTAATGAGAAAACATCCAAGGATCCTTTCTCATCTACTTTTGCTTTACTCTTTTGCTGGTGGTCAGACAAAAGCTGAGTCAGACTGGTACCACTGCTAGAGCAATCCTTTTTATAGTGAAAATTCTGCTTTGCACAGCTGCTAATTATTGGCTCAGAGTTAATTTGAGATAAGAGATCACGCAAGTTTGGTGCACTTGATACTGCAGCAAACGGCTGTGCATTTGTTTGTGCTTTAAGTGTCATGTCTGTGTGAGATGCAGACAAGTAGGCTCCTTACCTTACGAAAGCCAAGTGGAGTTGTCGGAGAGGAGGGATGAGAGAACCACAAGGTGGAAGTCAGATGAATCATACCATGAATAAAACAGAAGAAAACAGGAAAAAGGCACTTTGTTAAGCATGTGCATGATGTCAGTCAGTCGTCATTTAAATCATTTAGCACATCTCTGATAAAGCTCTGAGTGAATAATGCTAATTAATATAGTCTGAAATCTTTTGGTCTCAATTATTTTCTGCAAAAACTGATTATTAATTATCGGACATCTGAAACACTAACATGCTATAAATTGGCAGGCAATTCAATTGGAAGGTTAAAAGGTTTTGTAAGTGTGCAATAAAATATCTGGAACTTAAGTGGCTGAAAGAGGGATTTAAGAACTGACCATGAACTAAATTCATATTTTAACCAGTTGCTGTTCTGGTTCAAAATTTGTTGCATCCAGTATGCTTCTGGAGGAGCTTTAAATACGACATCTGTTCTCACTGAAACATGATATTCCATAGTAATTTTAAAGAATGGTCCGACTTTAGTCCACTTAGGCGTACCTTTTTCAGCCTCCGGCTTGGTTCTTTGTGGAAGAGGTGTCTTCTCCTGACTAACTCTAGCTACCGAAGCGATTTCTTCAGCTGCACTTCTGGTAACCGGGGCAGTTTTAGTGTCTTCAGACAGTACTGCATCCAATGCCTTCTGTGGGTCAAACCCATGTTTGATGGCCGACTTGGTAAGGACAGAGTCTGGTATTGCATCTCCCAGCACAGTACGCATATGATCCAGGCAGGAATACAGCTTGGCTAAAAAGTACATCACACAAGTTAGACTTAAAGATAGAAATCATTAATCAATACCATTATTGGGTCAATGCTACATATGTGTTCAGAAAGTACATTTAAAAACACAAATGTCAGCTACTACTATGTATGTTGTAGCATCAATTTCATAATACTACCTTGATCAAGAGGGTCAAGGTTATGGTTGATAGTAGGGGACATAGGAACATCCTCTTCTTCATATTCTTCCTCCTCTAAAGGTTCCTCCCTGGGTGCTTGCCTCTCTTGACGTGAGTAGATAAACTGATTTGCTGGATTTAAAAACAAAGAGTGTAAAATCTTTACATAAAAAATCCTAAAAAAAAATTAGGAGTACTGCAGTTCCCCTTGTAAAAGAGCATCTCAGGTCTCAATGTGGAAATGGCTGATTATTCATTTGTAGATGGGGTAGAGCATCTTACACACATAAGGCAGTTTCAGTACTGTGGCTAATTAGTATACAGCATCACGCAATGTAATGGCAAGTTGACCACTGTGAATCTTTTAAAATAAAAAATATGTGACTATATCCAAAGATGTAGACTTATTTCTACTAACTTCAGACTCAACTTAAGGCTTGACTTGGACTAGCAATTTCAGACTGGTTAACAATCTTATTTTTTTCATGATCTCTTTGTATGATCTGTTGCCTTCTGTTTGTGTAGTTTGCTGTCATTTACCCAGACGTGACAATAAAGTAACATCACATAAACACAGTCACAATCAACCAAAACAATACCGCCAACACTACTCTGATGCTGCAATTTTGGGATAGTAAAAGGGAAAAAAAAGCAAAAAGATCAAAATAAGACTGGAAAACTGCAACGTCTGTGGTATATGAATCTAAGATACTGGATCGACTACATCTACTAACATCCATCTTAAACACACTTTGAGAGATTAGTCATTGTAATACAATAGCTAAATGTTAGCACCCATGTTAGCAACACGTTTAGAGTCCCAGTGGTATAAACGTTAGCTTGTCACTACTGTAAATGGTCTTCCTGAGGATAGGCTAAATTAATAGTTGATAAGAAAATGAATTAATGGAACGAGTTAATCAGTGTTTCATTCTGAGAAGATTGTGCTCTTTGCATTCAATCTGAAACTACAAACATCACCAACAAGAGCAACAGTCTGCCTACTATACAACAAATTTAAGTGGACAAACATCCTACTTGAATCAAAACTGTACAGAATAAGATGGTATGTTACTCTGCATTTGCAATAATGTAGTTAACGTCATTAGATTGGTCAGACATTTACTCAACACATTTCCCATTAACTGTGACTTTGTTATGATGATGTTATACTGCGATCAATCTGGGAACAGATCCACTATTAACTACATGGTTTTACTGGGTCTGTTTATTACATAGCCTACAGCTGTTGATTTAGGGGAGTAAGGAAAGTTCTTCAGTCTGCCAATTACTGGATTTAATAAATTAAAATGCTGATTTATATTTTCAGTTTTTAAAAAAATGACAATTAATATCTTATATGTTCATCGATAAAAGCCCTTTAAAAACAACAAGATGTTCCTGATGCATTTGTGCAGGAATTACGAACGGTGGACCTTTTTTGTCCACTGTCCAGCAGGTTTATATGTTTAATAATCATATTATTAATTGGTCATCAAGAAGCTTTCACAGATCTTGAAAACAAGCTGACATTTGGATCAAGTGGGATTTGAAACAAGTGTGCAGCAGGGAAACATGTAAAACTTTCAGGAGGTTCAGCAGGTGATCCCTGCACTGATATAACACATTGGCTCCTCTATACATTCAGGAATGAACGCTTATTGCAGCATTAGTTTTCTAAATTAATCTCCGGATTTACTACACATTAAAAACTATTGCATAAGTTATGTTTAGAGCATGTTTACAAATCTGAATATATTTTCATGTTCATCAATAGATTTTTTTAATTCAGTATAGCAAGAAATTGTCCAGTTGTTACAAAATCCTGGTAAATAAAGTGTATGGACTTCAAATTCCTTCCAGCCTTCTAAGAAGAACAGACAGCAGGTGTTTAACAGCAGATCATTCATTACTACTAGTAGTTACTTGTGACTTGACTTGTACTTGAGCCTTTAGACTTGACTTGAACCTCCATCTAAAGACCTGACTCGCACTTGTAAAAAAGGACTTGTGAACATCTCTGGTTTTATCTTATTTGTCTTGTAAGCTACTAGTTACCTCTTAGTGAGAGGAGACACGCATATGAAACCAAGGCACTTTGGCCACTGTTCGAATACATATAAATCTTATACAACTTTTAAAAAAATAAATTTAAACCATGAATGCACTGAAAACCAACCTGTTGCTGGCGATATACAGTAGTCATCATCAACAGACTGTCCATACATGTCATCATCTTCGAAGTCTAGGGAATTAAAGAAAATCAATTAAAACAGGTTTGTGAGTGTGTGTTTTCTTATTCATTGATGTTATTGTGTACAGAATACAGCTGTAGTAGTAAATCCTCTGTGACAGCTGTCAATTTCCTTTGTCAGCAATTTTGGAAAAATAAATGGATAAAAGTAAGTTTATTTACTCTAAGTTATGGCTTTGATAATTGTGAATAGTCTTAACTGAATGATTTCAGACTCATGTCAGTAAAACCGGCAATATTAATGTAATTATAAAGCATGACTTGGAACCATAATCATTTCTGACTGAACGTTAGGGTTAGCAACTGCTAGCCGTTATAGTATATACATTTCTGTCAGAAACTATGTATGTGTATCCAATGAAACCACATTAGTTCTTAAAGTTTTGGTAGACACGGGTATTGTTGGTTTAATTTATCGTGTGCTTGGTGCCAAGTGACACGACAGCAACGTTATCTGGATAGCTAAGCGAGCTAGCATTAGCTGCTAGCGCTACAATCAACTGTTAACTTTGGGGCTTGCGGCTAAACAATTTAGCATTATGAGGCCTTACAACGATGTTAAAAGAGGAATCAGGTCCCGGGTAAAGTTGTCTACCTTCATCGTAGTTGTAACCTCGAACATTTCTGTGACGAGACATTTTGCTTATGTGTCCTCTTTCGAACCCGACGTAAATGTTATTTGGCTCACAAACATGTGTACCAACACCCAGCTGCCATTGAGGCTGTTGCTGTGTGATCCACACGGGAAGGGACGTCAGTTTTTATTTTGCAATGCAACTGATACCTTAATTAAACTAAGTATATAACAGAATTTAATAGTTAGTTATTTGGTTATATTGCTAGAAAGATAAGAATTAAGTAAATAAATGGCTAAAATCTAAAACTTTAAGGGTGTTTCGTTTCGGGATTTTGCAGACGTAACTTCCGGTTAAACCTGCGTCACTTCAATCTGGTCCAGGATCAGTTTTTTCTCCCGCGTCGTAATCCACAGCTGTGTAAGACACTGACCCCAAGTCAGTTCATGTTTGCAGATTTAGAGACTGAGTAATTTTGTACACGCAGTCAACATCACAGCGAAACTGAGGAAATGTACTATCAGGAGCATCAGAGGATGTGATGTAAGTCTTATCAGTGATATGCAGAAAGAAGATCAGTGTAAAAAAAAAAAAAAAAAAAGATCAGTGTGAGTGGGGTAACTTCTGAACAAACTTAACACAGATGTACTGGAGCTGTTTGGGGCCCTTCAGGCTGTACATGATTTCTATGAATAAAATCACAACTATATAAAAATAATGAGATATATACATTAAATCTGAAAAAACTTCATTGCTAAGTACTAGATAAACTGACCAATAACCAGCTAAACCTACAAAGTAGGCATATGAATCATTGTGGACATTTTTTTATTTATTTTTTTACATTTTTCAACACTGTTTCATTTTGTAAAAACCCAGAAGTCTTTTAAAGTATTTAACTATTGATCGTGCTAATGATATAGACCAATTCAATTTAATATGAAACTTGCAGTCTTCCAGGAGTATGCAAATACGTACATGGTATTTTGAAAGGAATGCCTTCATTACAACAACTATCAGATGTTGCATAAATTAAAAAAAAGAAAATCTGAGCATCCAAATGTGTTTCAATGATTATGTCTTATTGTTTTTTGAGGGAAAAAAATTATACAACTGAGAGCTTTTCTGTTTGCTGTAAAACAAGTCAACAATAAGAATAAGAGGTCAGAAAAAGTATACAGAAACCAAATATAAGTGTGCTGTATGCATATCATCGAATCTCAAAAACTTTGTCAAAGGTTATACCCTAAGGTTAGAGACCAACTCATCTAAACCCACACTCTCTACCACAAACACACACCCACCCTGAAATTACATATTTTTTTCCTACTTTCTTTGCACAACAAGAAATGTATTGCCTGTCTAGCAGAAAAGAAGCTTTTGCTAACATTTGTTTCTCTGTTGCTTGGTCATGCACTTTAAAAACACAGATATATGTGCAAAGATGTGTCTGCGTGTGTGTATTTTGATCCATGCCATTGTCTTCATCTACAGAAGGCTGCATGTTGTGATAAATGAGAGGATGATGAAAATGTCAGACAATAATCTGATACTGCCGATGATGCAGGTACCTTGCACATCTGCACAGTGAAATGAAATATGAGGTATAGTGTGTCTCCCTTTACTAAAAATAGATCAGAGTGAAGAAGGAAAAAAAATTGTGCTTAAGTAAATGGGAAGTTATTTCCACGATAGTGCTCTTATTGCAAATGGGAGCAGTTTAATTGACAGAACTGGCAGAAACAGATGGATGATCATTAAATTAATAAAGGGGTGCAAGATGAGGTGTTTACTTTTTTTGCACAGTTTGGTTAAGAGCATGCATGTATGCGTGTGCGAGTGTGTGCCTCTACGTGGGTGGAGGTTTCCCCTCCTAAAATTCCACTTCCTGCATTTTGATGTTGCAGATCTACATGTCAAAATAAACAACTGCACATGCACACATGGAACACATGCACACAAATAAACAGATACAAACCTGCCAACTTCAGGGTCACACAGGTGACAGACAGGGAAATCTTCCGCACCACCGAAATGTTTCTAGGTCACTTTAAAAGCAAACACAACAAAGAGTGCTTGAAATGGAATTGAAGTAATGTTCTCTTTTTTTTCCACTTTGACAACTTTTTAATTGAACAGAACATTATATATAGACTTTGACACACTTTCCTATTAAATCTAATTACAAAGTGTGTATAGAATTGTATAAATACTACATACATACATATATATATAT
>JBAMHX010000025.1:10107489-10124408 GCA_037177515.1 Pseudomugil tenellus | reverse complement strand
TATATATATACACTTTTTTAAATGCAAATGTCTCAATAATTGTGTTCAGTGATGAAGTGGAACATTCAAGTGTGTTGCAAGAGGTTAAGAGAAGGGGTGAAGTTTCACACCTTTACACAGGGTCTGAACATTTGTTTCCTTTGCAGGCTTGTTTTTAGCTACCTTTGGTCAAATCTGTGATGCAGATGTGGCCACAAAGTTTACGGAAAGTTTGTGTGATGAATCAGTGCCAGACAAGAAAGATTTCTCAGAGATGATTATTTGGATTAAACAGATGGATGGACAGATTGCTAGAAGAATGAGGGGATCAGTGAGATGGAGTGGTTCTTTGTTTCAGCCATATGTGAAATAGTTTTGTTTTTTTATTGACAAAAAGAAAAAACAGCAAACCGTATATATCTGTCAAATGAATTGCTTTTAATCATAGTGTATTCACAATTAAGTAAAAGGGAAATGCATCAACAACAGCATGCAAACGTAAAAACACACTAATCCTGGTGTAATTGTGAAAGACCAAGCTTTTCTGCGAGTGGGTGAGGGGTGAAGTCCTTCCAAAAAAATTTGGCAGTGGATATGAGGTAATGTTTTACATAATTTGCTAAAGGGAAGAAGCATTATGGGAAGTCTCACAGGAACCTCAGGGAAAATGCAAAACCTTGCACCCCTGCCAGTCAAGTCTAAGTAATTAAAATAAACACAGAAATAAGGCCTTAAAGTAGTAAAATGTCATATTTGAACACAACTAAGACTAAATAATTAAAAACACATTCATATAAATGTATTTAATAATAAACAAATATTTTGTGGACAAAATCCTGAGCATTTATTGCTGGCTTTATTTAAATAACGTGTCAATCCAATATGTTTAAATATCTTTACAGTTATCAATCAGGCAACACAGGGGTCAATTTGACCACATAACCATACACAATCATATTCACCACCTGTCTGAGTTGGGATCAACCTCCCTCAGTGCACGCCTTCCCACCCACACACACACTCACTGACATGCACAAACAATTAACAATGCACATCTATTTGGCCAGCCTGACTCTAAATTTGAAAGCCTGATGGGATGATACCTCAGGCCAGGAGCCATCATTAAAATCATTCAAATAAGCTAACCTGTGCACACAGTGCTTTGCAAAGGGGGCAGCCACCTCAATACCTTCTGCTTAACCTGTCCAATCGTGCCCATGCAAATGTACTTAGCTATGTCAATGGGTCTAGGGCTTTGACCTACTACGAGAAAATTTGCATGTCCTGGCTCCCTTCTCTCAATTTGGTTTCAGATAACAAGATGTAGTCTTTAAAAAAATACCCTCGAGGGAAAAAGTAATACTCAGTAAACTTTGGGGCTTGAACACCAAACAGCCATACCTATCAACCAAACCTTGGATGTAGAAACTGTACAGAACAATTTTCTCTGGTGTTTCATACTTTTTTATATCCAATCACATTTAGTGACCCACTTTCTTTTCTATGTGGGACATCTTGTGTTATAATCTTGCATGATAGTTAATTACTCATTTGAATAGATTAAAAAACAGCCTCCTAGAGGAAAAAATGGTTTGAACGATGCTTGTGTACAATTGTGTTGATAGGAATTCTGCATCCAAGCAACCATGTGACACATCAGTAATTATATTTATAGACAAAGTTTGAAAACTTATTATTAATTTTAGTAACCTTGTATCTAATCCTATCATCATTTCGATTTCTTTCTAAATGCACGGTATTGTGTTGACATAAAATTGTGAAATTCTTTGACAGCATGTGCACGCGCATGTCTGCAGCCCCTCATCAGTCCACTATTATTAAGACTACCATGGAACAATAGGCCTCTCCGTGGTGATGATAATTACAAGTGACCAGCACAATACGGTCGCATATGGAGGAACTAATACAATGAGAAGACACGTTTATACAAATAAAGCCTCAACCCCCCCTTCTTCTCTCTGAGGGAGGGTGGCCAAAAGAGAGAATGAACAATATTGAACCAAAACAAAATAACCCAAATCCACAACCAGCTTGTGAAATGTAGGAGAGAGTGAGAAGAATAATGCAGAAGTTATGCAAGAGTGTGATTTCATTACTTATTGTTCAATGTAGGCTGCTGAAAAACAGGCTTAACTTGCTTCTATCTGAGATATAGATTATTCTTATTATTTGTCATTTTTCTTTTTGTGTTCATGTTTGCAGAAAACGTAAAAGCAGTATGCTTCAAATGAAGTTAACCTGTGAGTTATATGCACAATAAATTCCCGTATATGGCTACTTTTATTGCTACTGGATTTCTTTAACTCTGTTTATGTAGGCGAACACAAAGCTCGTTTTGTCAAGGAACGATAAGACAAGGTTTTTTTGCGAGTTTTATCACAGGGAAACATCTGGAACACCAGTGGGCACTCCACGAACAGGTGGCCCAGCGCTGAAAATATTCACTTCGCTTTCATTGTATGCAAATCTATTCATGCTGTTCACTCGGACTAAATACATTAGTTTGCGTTTTTTTAAGAGAGGTGAAATAAGTCAAACATTTATCCCATAAAGTGGTTAGCGCGGAAGATCACTCAAAAGACCGCTGTGTAGTGGTGTGAGTATTTCACTGAAACTGAGTAAAAATCGTACTCCACTACTTCGCGTGGAATCGCACTTTGCATTTAAATTAATGCGAACTATTACAAAATTCCCATACTGCAGTTATTATCCCATACACAGTCTAACACACCATTTCGTTTTAAATATATTTCCTATCATTTTATATTGTTGCAGGAAATCTAGTAACGTTAGCTTAAGTTGTCTTTAACCGAGTATCAGCCTATTATGAGCCATATCGAGAAGAATTTTTCCTGGAATAAGTCCGATACTAAATCCAGTGTAAAGTCAGAATATTTTAATCAAAACGGATTTATTTGTTGTTTCGTTTATTTATTTTTAGGTTGCGATGGACAAAAGTCGGACAGTATTTGAAGTGTACTATTTTGGGACATGCGCAGTCGAGCGGAATCACTGAGGAGCGCCAAATTAACCGGGATGCGAAGTAAAGGGAGGAGGAGCACTCATAGAGACTGCTGCAGTTTAAATTAATGTCAACCTGTCTCTTCGTCGGGAGAACAAACCCAGCGCAGATAGTGAAAGTACACGCAACCCACTGCAAGCCGCTGTCCACACTGGAACATGACTCGGCGGCCGAGAAACAGGTACACTCAGAAAGAGTCATTTATTTCAACTTATTTTCTCCATGCTCCTTTTATAAATGCGTAGTTAATGTTTTTCTGTTATGCTATAACAAATTTGTGTTGGGCACTGCTGGAGGTTGAGTGACTGTTTATGAGCGCTCCACTTGTTTCTCGTATTATTTTTTGTGCTCTTGTTTTCGGGTTTGTGCGCCGTTTGGTTTTCTTGGCCGTGTAAACTGCATGGTGGTGTGCTTGTGTTGCTCGCGCCAATGACAGGTGGTGGTCATCTGGCATGTGCGCTCCTCGCGCTGCTGTCAGTGAGAGGACTCGTAAACTCACGCGCGCGCATTAACGCCACGCTGTAAGCAAATGGGCACATGGACACCGGTCTTCAATAGGCTACTATATAGTACAGAATGAAAGAAAATGCCGTGTTTGTGTAAACTAAGAGAGTATTCTCAGAAATTAAACTTAGTTTGAGAGGTTTTGCGAAAATGACAGATAATTACGTTCTGCTGATGATTGTCCGGCAAGGTGCACCGCTAATGGTTTCATTTTTAGATTGCGTAAATGTAGCATTTACAGGCCATTTTAATCAAAACTTTGTGAAAGTTGCATAGTTTTCACAGCATCTGTGAGACTGAAAGCGAAAAGCGCTCCGTGTTATTTGGGAAAGAGCGTTTTCATAGCGTCCTCTACAGTACATGCACTTGTTCTCAGAAGAAGCTGCATTTTATTTGACCCATGTTGGAAAATATGATTATTTTCATTTCTTTCATTTTTTTTTAAATTTTCTTCTTCTTCTTTTTTTAATAGACAGCACTCAAACCAGAAAGCATATAATTACTTTTACTAAGCTGCTGCGTGCCTCACGGGTTTAAGTATCGGCTATTGTTGTTTTTTATGGTGTCATACAGTTAATCTAAAGAAAATCTCTTGAAACAAAACTATTTTTATGGGTGGTAAGAGTATTAACACAAAGGCAATTATGCTGCATTTATTTAATCTAACTGTTTCCATTGGCTGCTGAAATTAAAACCACTACATTGATGTCTTTTTATTTTGACATATTTGCAGATTTTTGATAGTTAGAATGAAATATTGACAAACTGTAGTTGTGCTTTTTATGCTTTCTACACAGACTTAGTGCAATTATCCATGTTTTTTTTGTTCCTATGCTCACAGCAGACTAATTCCTGTTATTCAAGTTGTCACATTTGAGCTAATAAAGGCAAAATGAGGAAGATGATACACAGTAAATAACCCTCACCTACACACACACACACACAGTGGGGTTCCTGTTCACCTGTTGCTCTGTACCTGGCTTCCACTTTCTTCCTGCTTTACATACTATTTATCTGTGTGTAGGTGTGTGTATGTGTGTGCGTGGCTGTGTTGTGTACAATACCACTGCAAGTCTGAACTTGCCAGGGTCACAAAATTATGATGCATGTGCCAATCCCAGTATCTGTGGAAACCAAAAACACTAGAACCTGTTCATCCCTCTCCCTCCCTCCCTTAAAGCTGCTGTTCCTCTCTTTCTCCATCTTTCTTTCATTCTCTGCTTGTGGGTGTCTTGGCTTGGAGCCTGCACCCAGACCTTCAAGAATGACTGGTTTTCTGCCTGTTATGACACCTGATGTATTAAAGAGCAGCCCAAGTTCTTTATGCACTTTGTGAAGACATGATTAGAGATTATGTTGGTAATATGCAGACGCGCATTGTTGTAACTTTTGTCTAATGTGCTGCATTTATATTCACAAAGGCTTCATCTATATAATGAATTGCTTTTTTTTTTTTCTCTGTGCGGCTGCAGTGTTTACAGTAGTGAGGAGGATGACGAGGAGACAGAGATGTGTGAGCATGATTATGATGGATCGCTGGCCAAGGCAGGGAAACGTCACCTTGGCAAAACACGCTGGACACGAGAAGAGGTATACACATAGTTACAGGTCCAAATGATCAGCATTGAATCTTCAACAGTGTTCATTGGTTGGATAGATGTTATCTCAACTAAAATCACTCCACAGGAATGTGGAAATTGTACTTTTTAATGCATGGCTTCATCTCATTGATTGCCGGAGGGAGGTTCATTGCATTGACATTGCATTTCTTTTATTTTAGGACGAGAAGCTGAAGAAACTTGTTGAGCTGCATGGATCAGAAGATTGGAAACTCATAGCAAGTCTTTTAACTGTAAGTGGATCTTGGGGTGTATTTAAAACCTTTTGTGTGGAGAAAACACAAAGAAAAAATATTATTTATGTTATTTTATTACTTTGGTGAGTGTCAAAGTCATCATATTCAGAGAAAGTAACTTCTCATATTTAAAAATTAATCAAAATGTTTTTGTTTTGTGAACCAATCAGAATCGTACTGATGTGCAGTGCCAGCACAGATGGCAGAAAGTTCTCAACCCAGAACTTATAAAAGGGCCCTGGACCAAAGAGGAGGACCAGAGGGTAAGAAAAGGGAAAAGGGAGTTTTATTGGTCATTTCAGAAGCAATGACTTTATTGCACAAATTGCAAACATTAAAACACTTTTTGTAGAACTATACTTAACAGAAATATGGATTTCGGAATCTGTCTGAATTAAGATATCTGGTCTCCACACACATGAAAAACGCTTTGAGCCTGAAAGACAGCTACTTTATTTTCCTGTGTGATTAAAGCAACCACTCTGAAGCATTTCCTCATTTGCTGTTACACATTTTTAACTGCTTACTGCTTACTCAAATGAAAAGATATTAGGTCTTCTACAAGCAGTGGGATATTTAGTAAGAAAATTCTAAAGAGTTATATTTCCTCCCAGATGCCACTGTAATGATTAGCTGGGTGGCTAATGTTCCACTGGAAACTCCCTCACTGCTCACCAGCAGGTGTTCACAATCACCTCTGTTAGTTAAAAAAGTCAAGATTGGCTAAAAGAAACACTTTAATGAGACATTTATGATTATTGCAATTTATTCATGTAGTTTTTATTGTATTTCTTCTTCCTCCCCTTTGTCATATTTTTATATCCATCTACTTCTCCTTCTCCCTGTTATTGCTCCTTCCTTCCCCTTTTCTCTTGCCCCTCTTCTACCACCCACTTCTCTTCCTTTTCAACCCTCGCTTGTCCTCTTTCTCTCCCCTTTTCAAACTCGCATCCTCCAGGTGATCGAGTTGGTCCAGAAGTATGGAGCCAAGCGCTGGTCGGTGATCGCCAAACACCTGAAAGGACGGATCGGCAAGCAGTGTCGGGAGCGCTGGCACAACCACCTGAACCCAGAGGTTAAGAAGACCTCATGGACCGAGGAGGAGGACAGAATCATCTACCAAGCACACGAAAAACTGGGAAATCGCTGGGCAGAAATTGCAAAGCTGCTCCCCGGCAGGTGAGGCTGGGAGTCAAGATGGCAGATGGGAAGAAAACGAGAAGCTAAATGAATCACTGAACCTTGGCTGGTTAGCAGCGCAATGCTGTGGTTAACAGGGTCAAACAGAGGGGAGGACATGGAAAGAATAACAATAAATTGAGAAAAATGGAGATGTGGAAACAGAGAGCAGAATAAGTGGGTGTAAAGAGAAACTATTTGGAGTAGAAAGACAGGAGAAAGAGATAATTGAAAGATTATTTCCACTTGCTTTGTTCTGATAAGCTTATCAACTACACGCATGCGTTTGCGTGTATTGATTATGCAGCTGAGCACCAGTCTTAGACTGGGGTGTCAAGATGTCGTGGGTGTGTTTTGTAATAAATGATCTCTAAGTTTATATGTCTCACTTATGATTTGCAGGACTGACAACGCCATAAAGAACCACTGGAACTCCACCATGAGGCGAAAGGTGGAACAAGAGGGTTACCTTCAGAACACGTCAAAGAACAGCAACTCCTCACTGCCCATCAGCCATGGTTATGCAAAGCCCACCAATCACATAATGAGCTTCCCCCACCACTCCCCGAATCACGCACAGCTGCCTCCCTTGTCGCCTCTCAGCTACCCCTACATATCTGACACACACAGAGTAAGTGGGATTCTGACTGAAGCAATCCAGATTACACTGCGTTTAGAGATTCAATAACTAATGTGGACGTGTTTGTGATCAACAGGTGCCTTTCCCAATGGCCTTACATCTGAATATCTTCAACATCCCCCATGGAACTGCTGCTATACAAGTAAAAAGTTTAAGCAATTGCTACAAACAGTGAGACTTATGGTAAGACAGAAAGGCACTAATATATTCCTCCTATGCTCTCCTCTTAGAGACACTATAGTGAGGAAGACCCTGAGAAGGAACAGAGGGTAAAGGAGATCGAACTTCTGCTCATGTCAACAGAAAATGAGCTGAAAGGCCAGCCATCACTACCAGTGAGTAATGTGTCTGTGTCTGGTTTCAAGCAAGAGCTGAAATTTGAAATTGTGACAGCACAATTTATGTGTTTTTTGACCCTGCTTTTGAGGACAGTGGTTGGACGTGTGTGTTTGAGTGAATAAGGAGGAGGAAACATCTGGGGGTCTGTTTCTGCAAAAGTGATGAAACAGGACCTTATCACCATTTCTGTGTGTGTGTGTGTGTGTGTGTGAGACCCTTGTGCAACCCTCCTCTACCCAACACTTCTGTTGCTTTTTTCAATAAAGTTCCTTTTCTTCTTGTATTCTTGTTTGTAAAATGCTTAGCTATCTTCTCGCACTACGAGCCTTCCATTTAGTTCTTTTTTCCGTGTGTTTTCCTCTCATTTATCATGATTACACTGACAGTTACTTCTTGCTCTTACTCTCTTATCCATTTTTTTTTACACCAGATGAATATGCCCTTTTCAAGCTGGGCCAGCCAGAGCTCCTTGATCAGTGGTTCGGATGGTGCTACGATGTCTTTACCTCCTCACCAGGCAGCCGCCCCAGCCCTGCCTCTCGACCAGAGCTGCCTACCTGAGGAGAGCGCCTCTGCGACACGTGCCCACACCGGTAATGGCAGCAGCAGCAGCAGCAGCCATCACAGCAGCCCAACTTTCTCAAATACAATCCCGGACTTCATGGATTCGGTCATTGATTCAGTAAGTTGCTGCTCTAAAATAAAAAAAGTGCTCTTAGAAAGTTATTTCTGCATTGTGCCTCGATCAACTGTATGAAAATGAAAAAAGAGAGTTTGAAATGGGATTTTTCCTGCAGTGGTCCACTTTTCCCAAAGTGTCTCCTTAGTGGGGGAGGCCTCTGCCAGTTGCTTATTAGATAGAAGTGTTCTGAAAAACAAGCAGGGTCTGGTTCAGTCAGAGCTCAAAAATAGCTTTTAACTGCTCAATTCTCAAGAATTCACCAGTCAGATGCCCCCCCTCCCCCCCTTACAGTTAGTTAATGCAGCAGAGCGCGATGAGTTATTAGTTTGTCTTCTGACAACACCAATCACTCTGTCGCTCACCTTTTTTTTCCCTTTTCCTCCCCATTGTACTGCTAGATTGTTACGGCCTGAAAGTCAACTTGTTAAGCTTCTTTGATTGATTGATTTCCTTCCTATTCTTCCAGTTTCTCAACCAATCAATGAGCCCAGAAGACTCTGATGACAGTTTACGAATGAGCTCGCCTGTGGACTCCAAGCCTCTAATCGATCACTCCATCAGGTCCCAGAAAGAGAATGAAATGTGAGTTGCTTTTCCTCTTGCCATGTTTTGCACTACAGATTTGTTGTTAACAAAGGATTTTCAAGCATCCACCTTCGTTTCAGGTTCCGAACTCCAAACATTCGCAGATCGATCCAAGAGTCCACTCCTCGTACTCCCACACCTTTCAGATCAACTCTGGCTCTTCAGGAGACCAAATATGGACCTCTAAAACTACTGGTGAGAGAACTAAAGCAGAGCCTTCCTCTTAAATATGTCCCATTAACTACTGTTGCGTACACTGTGGTGTGCTTGGGATTCATTGGGAAAGTCATGTCTTCTAGAACCCCACTTTGGATCAACAGATGATTGAATCAATCAAGCAGGAACCCATGGAGTGTGCCATTGATCAGCCTCCACTTAAAAAGATAAAACAAGAGGTACTTTTCAGATACTACACACATGAATATATTTCAGATACAAACAGACCAATGTGAGACTCGTACAAGACGTTTTAGTGTGCATGCGCTGAAAGTAAAGGCAGAGTTGGTGGCAAATATTTGGAAATGATTTGAGCTTTTTCCACTTTGCAACACATTTCTGATCGACTTGGAGTTCAGATATATGGCATGAACCTCAGACATGTACGGTAGATGACGAAGATCTGTTTTGGTTGTAAGGTTGAGTCTCCATGTGAGAGGAGTCCGTGTATGCAATGGGAAGGACAAGAACTCAACACACAGCTCTTCTCCCCCACTGGGCCTGCACAGGAAGTACCTGTAAGTTCACCTTTGAGCTGATTTACTGATAACTTAAATATCAATCTCATCTTTAAATCACTCCATATGAACTTATTTATTTCAATCAGACTAAAGTGTTTTTTTTTTCATTTAGGATCTTCTTACCAGCTCATTACTCAGTGAAGATGGACACAAGGCCTACCATCTTCCTCACAGAGGCATCAACAGCCCACTACAGGTGTGTTAATATATGCATTTATGTATTTATAGGAATGAATTAATAAATACTTTGTGTTGCAAGCTCAACATAACAACTCATCGTGCGTTTCCTGTTTCACCAGCAGCAACTCAGTTCCTGGGAGCAGGTAACCTGTGGGAAAACAGAGGAGCACATTTTGGGCTCAGAGCAGAGCCACAAGTACATCAACACTTATCCTACCAGGACACTGGTAATGTAGACAGAGAAGAATGTCGACCTGGAATCAGCAACACTCCCTGCACTGGACACGGCGCTGTGGATTTCATATTTGTTGTGGTACAACAGTTGGGAGGGGCGTAACGCCATTGGTGTTTTTACACTCAAACTTGTTGGATTTCAACCAACCAAAGACTAAATATTTGTTTTCTTTCCTTTGAATAGAATTTGATTTGGGTCCTAGCTCTTTTGGTTTGACTTTGTATTATGATCATTGTATTATAAATGGGACACGGTGAATATGTTTGCATTGGGCTGTATTATTAGTTACAAATTTTGATATTAATATAAAGAACAAGTTGATTAATTTATTTGTTATTTTCTTTCTTTTTTGTTTTTAATTATGAATTTATTGTTGTTTTACAATTGGCCAATGGAGCAGTGTTGTAGTTATAAGTATTTAAGCCCGAGTAGCATTATCATACATCCAAAGGCATAATAATAATGTCAGAACTGACCTCTGTAATTCACACATGAATTAATGTCATATACTATTTCCTTTTTTTTCTAAATGGCTGCATGGGTCTACTGAGAATTTTAAAAGGTTTGGTCTTTGTTGCCTCCTGTAAACACTTATTAGGAACTGGTGTGTCTGTTCTTCAAACATTCAACTTTGCCAAGAGAAAAGCCACAGTAGTATTACCAGATGGCCACATTACTACCTGTTAATCAAACCAAATTTCTCATTTCAAATATCAATTTAATGTCTTCAACGTATCCTGTATTAGGATCCATTACATGAACAAATAATGTTGCTAACATTTCAGTATGCCCATGTTTGTAAAGAAAGTACACTATTCTGGCATTTACAATCAGATGAATGAGCTTCACCCAGTAAGAGTAAGACCAAGCTGCATGTGAGTTTTATATTCTTCATTCAAAAAGTGAGATTTGTTAACACTGATTTTTTTATACCGTACTACAGTAAAAATCCCAGTTGATACTTTTGTATTGCTTTTTTAAATCACTTTTTTAAACTAGTTTTGTATTGTTTTGTACCAGCATTTGTTTCTTACACAGACTTCAGTTACCCATCTCAAACACTTAACAGACAATCGTTTTGTGATTTAATGCCTTTTTGATACTAGCTTTGGAGCAACTTTCTTTTTTTTTACAAAAGCATTTATACATGCCAAGTTTCCATGTTTTTATATATTTCTATACTGCCTAGCAAATAAAGTGTGCTGTTTTTATGATATCCTTTGTGTTCTGTGTTGTTTGAATAACACTTTAAGCACCACCATTAGAGCTAGCTTCCAGAAGACTTCCAGAATAGTCTATAAACTCCACTATGATGCCCTGTAATTGTCCCAAGTGATTCCTCTACCTGGTGTGAATAAGTTATTACCTATCTCTAAAGTTTAACCTATCTCTAGTATTCAAATTTGACTGAAGATTGTAGTATTCGTGTACCTCCCCCACTTACACCCACAGCTTTTTGACACAATGGTTTGTTGTTGCCAAGTTGTGTCGAGCATATCGTAAAACCTTCTGCCATCCATTAAAATAATGGATAGTTTATCAGCCAGTTAACAAAATAGGCAAATGTTTCCAACTGTGTCTTTTTTCTTCATCTTCTTCAACATGTGAATGGGCTGCACGCAAATACAGCCCCCACCACCCAAAAAAAGGAACATGTATGAGCTCCACATTCAGTCTCTTGAGGGGTCTTGCTTTCCTGTGTGGGTGGGATAACAAGCCAGGGGGGCCCAGACTTGGACCAGGAGCTATATTTACAACCCCTCCCCAACAGGTTCTCACATCCTGCCCCTGCTCCCTCCAACCACCTGCCCCTCCACCTCACCCCGATACACCACACCGCCCTCAAATATAGATCCCCATCACAAGTTGTAGTCTCAGAGGGAAACTTAAACAGAAATGACATGCATCAAGACAGACACTTCTAGCAGATACTGTGATATTTAAGGCAGGGCCAAATAGAAATGGTTCAATTGTGGGTGTAAGTTTGCTAAGTGACACAGAGTTTTTTTTTTAATGTGGTTTTAACTATTATAACCAATAGCGCAAACAAGGTGAAGATAGAATAGGCTTTGTGAGGGTTATTAAAATGTTTAAGGTTTGAAATTCCCTGTCAGCATTTGTGGTTTTGTGTTCTCATATGTGTGTGTGTGCAGTGGGGTGTCTTGTGGAAAAAGGCCAGAGCAAGAAGCAGACTTTCACATTGGGAATTTTCACCATTTTCTACTAAGCTACCCCTCCCACTATACCCCTAAAAGAGCCCAAAGCCCCAAACCTCATGAGATTCACAAACACCTGCTTCCACTGACTGAAGAGGCAGCTGCCTCCGTGTGAGAGTGTGTGTAATAAAAGGGTGGTTTATTGACAAAAACAATAAAGGCTCAAATGGATAGTTTGAGACATAACAGGATGAACTGCAGAAGTTCCCAACAGCATCCTCACCAGTACATTAAAAGCTGAGGAATGTGGAATTAGAAACATCATCTAGTGATGATGCATATCTTATAAGCACTTATGCTGCTATTTCTTTTTTTTGTGTGACTTTATAGAACTGCACTTATGCTTTACCACAACATATTAAAAAAAACTGGAGCAGACACATTTCTATTTCAGCTTTTTTTCTTTCTTTTACAAAGTATTCAGCTCTTCAAGCCAAAGCAGAAGTTCACTTTCACTACTAGAACTTTTTATTTCATACTTCTTTCCCTTTTTCTAATCAAACCTGTGTGTCGCAAGCAGATTGGCTCATAAATTCAGTTTGAGTGTCACAATAGATTTATAGCCGGATGTTGCAGAAATGGCGGGCTCCATGCACAAAACACACGCGTGCCATGAATTCACATGCAGGCCAGTGTGCCCTTGGTCTGCATTGCTGACTCTAGCCTGATTTCCTCATTCCCTGGCTGCTTTTGTGGTCGCAGATATTCAGGCGAGAACAGCCGCTCCCTGCTGGCAGTGGTCAGGTAGGAGGGCTGGGCTGGGCTGGGGGAGCCTGATAACTAGCCCCCCTGTTGCATAGTACAGAGATGAGGAGAGAATCTCACAGGCAGAGAATAAAAGTGATGAAGAGAGAAAGAAAGGAGAAAGCAGTGGTTCAGTGTGTCAGTTATTTCTTTGTACTTTAATTCTTGACCAGCAGCGTGCCCTTTTCGGATTTTGCATCTGTGCAAACACTGCACATGTAAACCTGACAATAAAGAACATTTAGATATTTTGGTAAGCTAGTGGGGGTTTTTTTTCTTTTTTTACAGATGTTGATGAAAAGATCAATATGTCTGTTTGTTATAGGCGATAAAGGACCATTCACAGATCCATCAGGTGTTTCTACTTCACTCTGCAGAGGGGTGGAGCTTGTTTAAGCTCACTCCAGGTGATACTTACTCCTACAATGGTTCTTACCCTTGCATTATGAACAATTTAGCTTATGGGGTTTAGCTGGACTGCAGGTCCACAAAGACAACATGGGGGGATTAAATGGGCAGCAGGTTGAACTTTATGCTCCTGCTGTGAGGTGCAAACTTTGGCACATCCAAAAACATTATCATTCAGACCCCATACTCCCTATCTACCTTACACCCATGTTTTTTACCTTAAAGCTCTCATATATATTATATTACCACAGCAATATAGAAAATATTTGCAGTTTTTTTTATTTGCCCTCGAAAATGTAAATGAAAATATAAACTGTTTCTATCTTGGAGCTCTTTAAATGGATTGGCAGGAAAAAGTTATGCTACTATCCTGTAGGCTTTCATGCACAATTCAGAAAATTGACAAAAAAATGAAGCAACTTATTAAAAATGTATCCTTCAAGTTCTGATGTTAACAAAAAATGTCCCAGTTTTATTAAAAATATCCACATAAAGCATTCCAGTGAGGATTGTAAACATAGGTTCGGTTGATTTAAGTGAAAAATAATAATCTATATTTAAAACACAAACCCTTTCGTTGTGAGATAACATTAACATTCATATTTATAAAACTTTTCCTAACTACTGCATTTACGTTAAAGAAAAATCAAAGTACACCGATTTCAAACGAGTAGTTTCAGTTTCACCACATTTCAGTCCGTCTTTGCACTTTTTACCTAAAAATTAATTGTAAAAAAAGTACTTTGATAAATAAGGCAATCAGATGAAAAGCTTTTGTAAATAAATTCAGCAAATGGGTTCTGGTCTTGTACTAAACAAAATCATGTAAAGAGCACCTACTTGGTCTCCTCATGCTTTTGAGCTGAAAAGACTCATTTTGTCAAAGTGAAAAAAATGTCTGAAAACGTTGCATGTGTAAGTAAATCTGCATGGTCGTCTCAGGTTTGTCCAACTTGATATTTCACGTTTGATTTACACTTATAATTTAGATTGAACACATTTTCTTTGGTTGTTTTATAGCCGGTTGCCTTACGATTGAATGTTTTCTTAAAAGTATGTATTTCATTTTATATATGTATTTAAATATAGGGTGGCAAGTACCTGAAATCAATCCAAGCAGCTACTAAGAAAAGAGGCAGGGTACAGTTGGACAGCTTACAGGCCAACATAGGAACAACACAGAAAAAAAACTGTTATTTTCTTTTACATATGCAAAATTCCACACAGAAAGGCTCGAACCAGGAACTTCCTTGTGCTAACAGATTACCAGGCAGTCCCAGCAACCCTAGATTAAATAACTCAAATACCTCTTAAAATCATCTTATTTATTTAAAACAAAATGTTATTTACATTGCAACATCAATAAAGGTAATGCCAAAAACAAGATCAACTGTCATTAAACAAACGTATTTAGGGCTCGAACCCTGGCTTAGCAGTGAGTACAGGCTCATATACTCCTTTTGAACTACCACAAAAAGTACTTTTGGATAGTTCAGGTTTAGATCATGTGAAAGACAAACATGTGTATTTCCAATCTTTCATACAGACTTCATGGAATTCATGGTGATTTGGTGGTTAGCACCAGTAACTCACAGCAAGAAGGTTTACAGTGAACATATTTCCAACACTGTTGTAGTTCTTACACAATAACATTCTGAACTAAAAAAAATGGATGAAGAGTTTATGTAAAATTGTAAAATACATTGTGACAGAAACAACCATTTACTGTTAAAAATGCCTGAAATGCTAAAAATATGTTTAATTTAAAAGTATAAGAAAATGTCTAAATTTCCCACTTTGAGTTTGTACTAATGTGCATGTGCCAAAGCTTTGGGTTTATGTTCAGATGAATCTAATACTGATTGTATTGCAGCAATTTCAGAGGCATTTTTACAAATGAAGTGATTTATAAGCTGTGAAATTGATAATATTTTTTGTTGGTTAAAGTAATAGTCAGGGACAACCCGATCTATAAATTTAAAGCACCTTCCCATTAATTACAACAATAAAACATTGCTTCCATTTTAGAAAATGACATTTTGTTTATGCATTATGTTTTCTCATTAAGTTTTTATTTATGTTTTGCAAACTGTGGCATTTTCCATCTAAATGTATTTATATACATAAGTATATAAAGTGCAGAAATTCCTCAATACTTTCAGTTAGCTGCAGTAAATTTGGCCTTATTATTGCTTTTCTGAAATATTGCTTGTTTGCTGTTCTTTTAATTTTTTTTCAATGTTTGTTTTACATTTCAACCAAAGCCTCTTGGCCAAGTTGTGTAAATAAGATTATTTATTCAGTCTAATACATGAAGTATAAAACTAACTAAAAGGAAATCACAAAGTATTTTTCAGAAACCAAGTCTCAGTAACTTCTGCAATGCCTTTAAAAAAATAAAGATATCAAGACATGTTATATGTTGCAATAAGACTTCAAATCTTTTTCCCTTCACATGCTTTTATTTCTAGACATCAAGTTAGATGATGATGCTCACTGTTCACCTTCCACGTCTCTGACTCATTAAAAAATGTTTATTTGGTCATTATTTTGGTCCTTTACCTTTGCCTATTCCTGTAAAGACTAAATATAACCTGATAGGTTTTAAGCAATGAGGCTCATAGGTGAATCCCATAATTACAATCTCTCTGATAGAGAACAATAGCTCACGGGAACAATCCCATCTTATCATTTATAGACCATGAATTGTTGATACCAGTATGAACGGATGTGTCCTTTAAGAGACTGTGCTGAGGGACAAGTTACGTTAAATTTGGTCAAGATTATGTAGAAAAGCTGATAGTCCCTAACGTTTCATGTAAGTAAAGTATTTACTGGGATAAATACTGGGAGAGAAAAAAGTACGGAGGATAAATACTTGCAGATATGGTACCGTAACCTGAATACGACCAGAAATGCTGAGTCAGGTTATGATGCAATTTAAATGCATCATGATGTATATTCTGTATGAGCAAATAGGAGTCCTAGCAGAGTAGTTGTTTTCTGTTATTTGCTTTCAGATAAAGGTAAAGGTAAAGGACTCCAGACCAAAATGTTCACTTTTGGCTGCCTAGCGAAGGTCACAACACATATGTATACAACATAATGTAATCCACTGGCTCCCAATCAGAGAATGCACATACATGCTCACACACGACCAGCACACGCAGATTGGGGAAAGATAGACACTGCGATGTGGACAGAGGGACTGAGGGGAGAGAGATACGCAAGTATGCACATTCACAGACACACACACACACACACAGAGATGGGGACTGGTGCTGAGGAGATTAGAGTTGTCTGTAACAGTTTCTGTCTTCCCAGATTTGGCTTCTATTCATTTGACCGTTTGTTTGTTGTTTTTTCTGGAGCAAAAAATGTATAGATCAATGTGCCTTCTGCAGATAACTGTAAGCATTTCAGAAAGTGGGACACAATGATCCAAGTGGTGCCAACGGTGTCAAAGTGCAAAACACAGACGTTAAGTTGATTGATAAAACACTACCACAGACAGGAGTAAACAGAAAAACATGCAGGTTTAATGGTTAAAGAAAAGACTTCTATATACATATATAGACATATAAAGACTTATA
>JBAMHX010000025.1:10093330-10107389 GCA_037177515.1 Pseudomugil tenellus | reverse complement strand
ATATCATATGCAATATAAAAGCTTTGCCTTGCCTGTGTATCCAAGTTTAGCTATTGACAGTATTTCTTGTTTCATAATTGACTAAACGGCAGGTTTGGACAGAGCTCTAAATGTTGCAAGCTGTGCAGAATGTGGTCTAACATGGTGTTTCTGAAACAAGCAATGCATTCTTTGGAAAAGGCATCACATGAATAAGAGCCTATTGAGAAATCTGCATATTCTTTTCAGCTTTAATGGCCCTTCTGAGATGTGCTATGAGCAGATATTACTCATGTCCTGAATAATTTCACAATCATACCCACCCCCACCCCCCTCCCTCCCCCACCCATGCTTTTGAATTGTGTGCAGATGGCAACCTGTCAACCTTGGAATCACGTTAATTTTATAAATTTTGCTCAAAATTTTGGTGAACTCAATCTGATACTTGTCTTCTCACCTTTAATGGACACCAGAAAGTAGAAGGTAGGAATTCTTACATATCACATGGTGTTAAATGGTGAATACTTCTATTTTTTATTTATTTACATTTTGCAAAAATGACAATTTAACACGTTGTTTTTTTTAAAGCCGTTTTCTTTCGATTTTTCATAGGCTGGGTCTTGAAAGATTAAACCCTAAAAGATTTGATGTCCAGGAATGAAAGAATACAATCTTTATTTTAATCAATTCAAACCACATTCCTTCACCTCTGCCCATTTCACTTTATTTTAGGGCACAGTAAAGTGGTTGTTTTTTGGGGTTATTTCTTTAACAGTCATTTTTATTTATGTACTGTCTTGTTTTTTTCTAATTGTCACTTTTTATTATGGTGAAACCTCCCACGCATACACTTCTAACTAACACTCAGTCTCTATGTGATGCTCATCAGATAGATGTCTGTTGAAGCACGACACACCTTTTCCAGTTTTTCTCTTGTGTTTCCATCAAATTCAAGTTACATTCTGTCCCCAAAAATGCCATTTTAAATGTTCAAATCAATGCATTCTGTTTCTTTAAGGTATATTTAATTTTTTCTTAAATTAGATGCAAATCTACAATCAAAGACTAATAGATTAACCTTCTGTAATGTTAAAGATTTATCTATATTCAATATATCTAGTGTGGTCTTTAATTTCTAAGATGTAATTTTGCGAAGATCAGATATATTTGTGACAAAACAAGCACACAAAATTGGACAAGCACATCTACAGATATCCTTGCGTGGTGAAGCTTTAAACCAGGTTTCCGTCTTCCCAGTAACACCCCTAAAAAAATACACACCATGAATACACACATGTGGCAGACACTTCCTCTTAGAGATCATGTTGTCTGCTTTCACACTGTCTTGGTTTGGGTTTTCTTTTTATTACACTCTTACACAGAAACAAAAGCGACAGAATGACAACCAGCTTCATGAGCTTTTTTTATTTTTACAATACGTACACAAAAAAACAATATCTGTGTGTCTCATGTGTTTGTGCTCCTGTCAGTGAGTCTGAGTTCAATTGAGTTCGTCCAGATTCAGAGAGTCAGGTCGTTTTTGTCTTGAGAAATTATGCTGTCATACAGTCACAAGTACACACATTTACCCCACACAAAATGACATGCTTTCCCGCTCACGCTTGGTCCAGCTTCTCTATTCACCTGGGTAAATAGAGCAGAAGGAAGAGCTTTTCATTGGAGCCCACCACATAGAAACACCCATGCACACGCACACACACGCACACACACACGCAGTCCCTAAAACTCCACCCCTCCGACCATCACTTCCCAACATGGCAATTTCACACAAACACACATTTTAAATTCTTCCTCATTTAATCTCCCAATAACACACACATATAAGTAAGTCTCCTAAAACACCCCCTTCCCCTTTTCCTTTCCTCTCCTCTCCTCTCTTTCGTCCACCCCATTGTTGCCTCTAAGTGATCCTGACAAGTCGATTCACATTGCAAGATCATGCCTGACCGCCTCAATTTAGGGACACTTGTCACAGGGTTCCCCAGCCGTCAATAAATCTGCTCCCGCATTCAGCCTCCACCCCTTCATAGTGTACTCACACACCCCCTTGTAATACACCCCCTACTGCCCTTGAACTCGTTTTTTGAAAGTGGGTGTGAGTGGAGGCAACTGAGGGAAAGTTGTGTGAGCAGGAGTGGGCATAATTGTACCGATGAGATAACAATACCCAGACCCCAGGCTTGTTTGTGGTCTGCAGTCCAAAACTGCAGCCAGGCTGAAAAGGCAGATATTCAGTAAAGCAAGGCGCACACACACTTTCTCTTTGTATGTTTTACACCTGTTATGAAACAAACTGGTGAATAGAGCCATGAGTGTCACGTTCTGACATCATCCCCTGTTCAAAGTTAGACAGCTGAGCCTGGCAAATGTTGTGCTGCACACTCCAGTGTCTTTTTTCAACCACTGTTTATGAGTAGAGTGTGCCAGAGAAGACATATGGGAGAAAGGGGCATGATGAGGGAAACAAAAAAGAAAAGAAACAAGAAAGACAGTGCAGCTGGCATTGGATGCGTAAGATAGCTTTGTGGGACAGTGAAGCAATGTTCTGTAAAATACTCATTATGAATAACAATCAACCAGTGACACAATGTGTGACACATGCAAAGATACACAACACTTTTTCATTTTTTAAAAAGTCTATATTAACTTATAATGCATCATATCTCCAATGTATGACACCATCCATATGAAGAGATTTTTAAATAAACAAAAAAAGAGATTATTACCTTTTTTTCTAAAGCAGCAAATAAGGAGATTGTTGTTTTGGCAGTTTATTGAACAAATACAAGAGACAATGCTGCTATTTATGGTGAATGAACATACAGAACAGCTCACCTGTGTTATTTGGAAAATGTACTTTAAAATATTTAATAAATTAACACACAATGCTGACAATCTGAAGATTTTCTTTTTTATAAGAAGCATATTTTAGTTCCCAAGTTTTAGTTTCCTGAAAATGGGCTATTAACTTAGCTCCACCTTAGTCTCAGGTAATTGTTTTCAGGGGTGTCAAGAGTCTCTTAGAGCCTCCAAAATTTGGATCTTCAATGTAATATGTGATTTCATTTATGGTTTCAACTGTGATTTGTACAGATAGGTGCCAATTCCTGTTTTAAGCTATGCTCACACTAAAATAGTCATTTTAAAACATTGTTTTACATCCAAAGCGATATATTGCATGGTTTTTGTTTTGTGTAACGCTATGTTCTTGTATCGTTATAGGAATCCCAAACACACACAGTAAGTAGCCCCAAGAATGCCAACCTAAATGTGTGTTCTATAGCATCTAAATCTATACATGTAATTCCAACTCTAGCAAAGTATTTTACACCTTATTTCATGAGGAAAGATGATAAAGGTGGCGGTTCATGCCTCTTACAAGCTCATTGATTGATAATCCAATGGCAAGATGCATTCTGCTCTGGTGCTGCACTTTCACACTTCTCATTTTTACCTACAGTCTGGCACTGTAAACATCTTCGAAGGAGGAGACAACCTTGTAGGTGGTGTGACACCAAGACCTAACAGTCTGAATCAAGGCTTAATCACTGGTTGTGGTTAATTTTTTGAAGAATGCGTGGATTTTCTTTCAGTCCTTATACCTCTTCATTGTTGCTCCAACACAGCGACTACCGGTGGAGAGTTCACCATAAAGTATGATCATAGGGAAGTGGTATTGTCCATTCTCTGCCTGTTTTAGGAGCCTAACAGTGGTGGAAAAATCACATCAGGAGATGTGGAGGATGATCATAAGAGGATAGTCAATGCAGATCTAACCTCTCAAAGATGTGTAGGCGGTGACCGTATGGTGACCCAGACATACAGGAGGGTGATCTGCATAACTCCTCTGTGCACACTAATCTGTGCAATTCTCTTCTGATATCTGCTGCTTTAGATCATTTTTTTTACAGATGTTCAAATGCAAAAGTGTTTAAAGCAATGTTGCATAAGTTTCCAACCTGGAATGTGTTGGTTTCACGTGTTGCTGTTTTTTAAATATGCATTTCTGACACTTTTTCATGGTACACTGACATTATGCACATTTCTACCAAGGCTCTGCAATATCCTGGGGCTGAGAAATTGTATCTCACAACTTTGCATGCTTGTTCAGAGCATCTCTTGACAGCTTCGTGTTAATTTATGGCACCATGTCACACAACAGGAATGGCACAGTAAAGTGGTTGTTTTTTGGAGTTATTTCTTTAACAGTCATTTTTATTTATGTACTGTCTTGTTTTTTTCGAATTGTGACTTTTTATTATGGTGAAACCTCCCACACATACACTTCTAACTAACAATCAGTCTCTATGTGATGCTCATCAGATAGATGTCTGTTGAAGCAAGACACGCCTTTTCCAGTTTTTCTCTTGTGTTTCCATCAAATTCAAGTTACATTCTGTCCCCAACAATGCCATTTTAAATGTTCAAATCAATGCAGTCTGTTTTTTAAGGTATATTTATTTTTTTTAATCAAATGTAAATCTACAATGCAAGACTAATAGATTAACCTTCCACAATGTTAAAGATTTATCTATATTCAATATATCTAATGTGGTCAATAATTTCTAAGATTTAACCTTGTAAAGATCACATATATTTGTGATAAAACAAGCACACAAAATTGGACAAGCACATCTATAGTCATATAGCAGGAATGGGCTAACAAAACAATGGCCCTGTTTGATGCACACAGTGGCTGATTCAGCAAAGAAAACCCAAGAAGACATTTTTGAAGTAAGCTAGGAAAAGAAATAAAGAAAATAAGACAGAAAGAACTGGTTTTTACTGTATAGATGGCACTCAGAATGGATGACAGGTTGTCATCCATCCTGTCATCCATTTTAATCTTACTTTTACAAGTAAGATTAAAATGACAAAAACTTATCTTGGTCTTCAGTTTCATTGGTTAAATGTCACCAGACATGATGCTTTAGAATAGAATCACCTTGCATGGCAATAAGTGACAAATCACAAAATGTCTGTACGTGTAATTTTTTACATTTCATTTGGCACTGTTGTTATTAAAGCTTGTGTGACACTGACTTTGGTTGCATGCACAGCTGAAAGTTTTGAGCTTAACCTGAATTGGACCATCATTGTCATCCCAGAATACACGTATAAGAGGGGTACTTAGTACTTATTGTGTTCACAACTATAAATAGATCCACAGACATTGACTTTAAGTAACCTGAATGTTTGTCCAGTTAAACTGTCATTTTAAAATCTGGTTTTTATTACAGCAAAATGAAAGTTTAGAGAGGTGAAAAAAATGTACTTTAAACTTCCCTCTGAGGATTTTTCCTTATACAACTTTACCACTTTCTTCAATCAATTCTATCCAGTCAAATGAAACTTAACTCATAAAGTACTTTCTGACAAAAGTAACCCAAAGTGCAAAGCAATGTGGTGCAAAAATATGCATACAGTACAAAGAACCCATTTAGAGCATAGATAAGAGCATTACACGGTGCTGGAAGACAAATGGAAACTAGAAGAATAAATATATTTCAAAGGGAGTCAGAGAATCAGCTGTTCAGTGGGAGCCAGTTTCAAATGGGTGGTGCGTAAAAACTGAAAGAAGTTTCTCCGTGTTCAGTCGTAACTCTGGGAGTAGAAAGAAAGCCTGCACCTGATGATCTAAGCTGCACAGGTTTCATATTATAGCAGGAGGTGTGACATGTACAGTACATTGGCCCTAAACTGGTCACAACTTTTAAACTATCAGCAGATTTTTAACCCTTTAATGCCTGAAATAAGAACAACTGTTCAGAAAATGCAGATTCTTTTGGTCCTTTAAAAAAATCTGGAAGAAAATTAACAATTTTTGGGGGCATTTAGCTATTTATTACAATGTGATAGGTAACAAATATTATAACGTATCTTCCTTTGCTTTGTGGTTGTCAACCAAGCGGCAGGAGACCAGTATCATATGGTGTGCAACTGGTTTTAGATAAAGTTTCTACCATAAAGTGACGCAAAATGTCTCAAAAACAGTATGTATCAAATATGACACATTCGGCATTAAGGGGTTAATAACAACTCATTTTACAGTGAACCTTTATAAAGGTCTCAGCATTGAGTGATGTGATCCAACTTTCTGGTGTTTGTGAAAACTTGAGCAGTAAGTGTATCAACTGTCTGATCAGCTTTTTGTGGTAAAGCTGTGAATACACTGTTATGGCGGTCCATCCATGCATTATATATGCCATTTAGTCTAAATCAGGGGAGCTGGAGTCTATCCCAGCAATTAGCAGGCGATAGGCACATCTTGGGTAGATTACTAGTCCATTGCAGAACTACAGTAGTTCATTTGGCTGAAAATAAATACATATACAAATTTTTTCCTTACCTTTAATACTGGGAATATTCTTCAGTTGATTAATGACATTTTTGTTTTTGAATGTATTTTAATGGGATTGTTAAAATTCAGGATCTAAAACAACCAGACTTCTGGGTAAGTCTCTGCTACATAACAGATTTAAGCAGGAACCAGATTTTTGGCCATTCCTATTTCGGTCCACAGATCATCATTTCTCTTGCTGTTCATTTATAAGGAAATAGAAAACTTCGAGTATACTCATTGTATACCCCGTTATTTTTCAGTCAGCATTGAGTATACCCACTTTTAACCCCCCTGTGATGTGTGCTTTTTTAAAACCTAAAATGACAAGGCCATAGCCCATCCATAGACTGTGGAACCCACCCTATTCTGCCTCCAACTGGATAGTACACACTGCCTTGAATAATTTCAATTCAATTCTGCTTTATTTTTGTAGCACCATTTCACAACAGTGTGAAACAACAGGGGGCTTCGCAGAGATCAAATTGAGCTAATTCATAATAAATAGCCTATGTAAGGGAAACAAAAAAAATTCCATCAAATCTTGACTTCGATCCAATCTCCCATCCTGAGCTGCATGAGGCAACACTGGGAAGTAAAACTCCCTTTTAACAGGAAGGCAAAACCTCCAGCAGAACCCGGCTCAGGGAGGGCAGCTATCTGCCTCGACTTACTTTGGGTGGAGAGGACAGGAAAGAAATATCAATATACACTGCAGCTGGAGGAAGACCTATAGATAAGTGAACATTATGTTAATGATGGCAGTCCATTCTATACATGGAAAATAAGCAGTGGAGAAAGTAACGGGAAGTGCTCAGTGCATCATGAGACGACCCCATTGTTGCATAACTAATGGACGGATAGACTATTATTAACTGTAAGATTTGTTAAAGAGGAAGGTTTTAAGCTTGATTTTAAAGGTAGAGAGGATTTTAATTGGTTTACTTTCAAATTGGTATGAAGACTGATGAGTTCAGCTTTATTATTTATCATGAAGTGAGCAATTCAAAAATGATCTTTTAAAAATACAAAAATGTATGTAAACCAGCAGCAATGCCAATGACATGGTGCTACACTGGTGCAGTTACCCAGTAACTCCGCTAGCTTTAGACTGACAGACAGCTTTTTTCTACACGTTTTACTCAGCAATGGGAGGCCTGACATCAACTTGAAATTCTTCATTTCAGAAAGGTCCAGATTCTTCTTCCTTTTTAGTGGCTTAATAATTGCTGTTTTTACAGCCTGTAGGAAAGACACCTGACAGGCGGGATGCATTGATTGAAAGCTTGTGAAGATACAAGCAGAACTTATTTAATGACAGCACCAGCTACTTCTCTCTGAGCTCCTGCTTGGTGCCTAAGGTCAGCTGACCTGCTGCTCCTGGACATATGAAGGTCCAAACGATAGCTCAGAGGGGACAGAGATTATTAGTGGGATGTGTTTTTTTTTTTTTTTTTTTTTTTTGGTTTATTTGTTTTTTATCTGTTTATTCTTTTAAAACTTTTTAGTATTTTTAAACTGTTTTAAAAATGATAAACAATCTTATTGTATTATTAAATCCCCGAACACAGAGTATCGGGGATATAATGACTTCATTACGACCGCCGCCGCTGATGCTGCTGCGGCCGCATATCTTTTGTGTGGGCGCGATTACTCAAACAGTTTTCACAATTAGATTTTGATACTCTGTATACTTATTTAGGTCCCCAAGAGGACGATCTGTATCGAATTTCACCATTATCGGATTTAGGGCTCCCCCACCAGGTAATGCTTTATTCACAAAAAGTCAGATTTTTGGCTATATCTCTGGAACTATTATGTCATGATGCCATACCGTCATGATGCCACACGAGGTGGAGCTTTGTGACTGAACATGTGCGTCTTTATATTATTGCATTGTGTCTATTTGAGGAATGGGGGCGTCCAGGGATATACCCATAGCCGTCGCTTCCTATTGCATTGGAAGTAACGTTAGTAGCGCCGTTATACTTAAACGCTGTTACTTCCAACTATGCTTTTGCATTACTTTTTTGTTCGATTGCAGTAATTATTGCATTCTTGCTGTAAGGAATGATATGACAGACACTGATAGCATGTCTAAAGAGGATGCACAGCCCGGTGAAGCCAGATGAACATTGCGAGGGAGCACAAAAGTTCTGCATGGTAACGCAAAGCAAAAAAAATACCACGTGTCCTTTGGGGGGGCTCCGTACCAGGTATACTGTGCCTCTACAATGTGAAAAATTAAACTAGGTTTAATCTGTAGGGGGTGTTATGAGCAATTTTAACCTGCAAAATCCGGATTTAAATTTTTTTTAAAATACACATTTTTACAACAAAATAAGTCTTTTTAAAAAATTAAAATAAAGAAATACTATATTGTTTACAGCCCATTTTAGGCTGCACTATCCCCTTTAAGATTTAATCCACCAAATGATGACTTCAACATAATTATGCACCCTCAAGTAAATTCATACCAAATTCAATATGAAGTAACATCATTCATATTACATCAGTTACATTTAAGTTACTGTTAAACAAATACTACCTCTTTAAAAATGTAACATACCGGAAAAGCACTCAAAACCAACTGGAATTGTCCTCAATTCCTACAATGAACACTGGTGAAATTTATTGTTTCAGTTTGTTCTGGAAGAGGAGAAAATGCTGACAAATGCTTAATGTGTTTGAGTGAGCTTGCTTGTCAGAGTGCATTTTCAGAGTGTAAAATTGGTATGTGGTGATAATGCTCCCCTTTAACCTTTAGTGTTAGAGAAAGTTGTAAAAGGCCTGTGGGCTCAACAGTCGGTCTGATACAAAAGCAAACAAAAGAGGAAAAAAGGGAGATTTATCAGTGAAATGGGAGGTCTTACTAGATAGTAAAAGAAGCACTTAAATGTAATAAATTGATTATCATCACTATAAGTTGATAGATATAACATTGCGTCTCATATTAAACATATTGGTTTTAAAAGAGAGACACAACAACTGAAATTACACTATTTCAATGACTGTTCCCTGCACGGATTATCCAACTACCCCCAGTGGCTGCAGAGAAATTATGTTATCTGTAGTGGGAAATTGTGTGCAAACAATTGTGTGTGTGGGAGTGCATGACAAATGAACTCAGAGATGCAGCCGGCAGGTTTTGAGACACCTGTCCCTTTAAAGATAAGAGCAGGAGATACTACAGAGGTGAAAAGGTGTGTTTAAGGAGTCTTATCTGAGCTGATGAATTTTGAAAGTTAAGCAGCACAGCAAGTGCTGATGAATTAAATATAAACATATGAAAAAACAAACCAATACATTATATTTAATCTCTATGTAGCCTGTCGATCTTTTTGTCAGTTAGCTGGCTATCTTTGTTAGCATAGTATAAAATAACTTTTCTCAGTTTATATAATAGAGTCACAGAGCTGAAAAGGAGTCTATAGATCTACAAAAGCCACAGAGTCATACATTTGTTTTATACAGTATACTTAAGTGCAAGAAAACAAATATTTACCTTGAAATAAGCGCAACTTGCACTGCATGGAGAAGTCAACATCCTGTTTCAATGTAGAAATTACTGGAAATAAAAGTAAAGTGTCACAAAACTTTTCAGCATTTTTTTTTGTGTTTGTTATTGTTTGTCAGACATTCTGTTGGTTGAATGATTAGTGTGTGTCCCATGAGAGCAATAGACCCCCTGTAGCAGGGACTTAGCAGGACTTTTACTACATGTCATTTTTTGCTATCATTCCCCACACTTCCTGCTATCGTTGTCACTAGCCAATAGAAAAGAAATTATTACTACATTAATGAAGTAGACCAGTTATAAGAGACTGACTGTGTACTGGTGGATACTTTAAAGCCATGTGCCACTAATATAACTAATTTATATGTGAAGTAAAGATTTAAATGTAGCTGAAGAGCAGTTTTAAAGCTTTAGCATCCGTTGCTAATGGCGTTGCTAATGAACATACAGCTTCACAATTTTTTTTCCAGGACAAAAAAAAAAAAATATATAAACATGAGAAAGTTTCATTATGAAATTTGTTTATTCAGATGGCACACTGACAACATGCAAAATTGAAACTGGGGATCACATACACACCTTGAAAATTGGTTCTCACACATACATTCACAGACAAAACCACAGGCTTCACAGAAAAGTTATCTGGATGCAACACTGGGGTAGTGTGACCAAGCCAAGGCGCCTTAGCTCATCAACATAATGGTGAACACGGTGAGGGGGGGGGGGGGGGTTGAGGTGTGTGAGGATGTGAGTGTACTTTCGAGTTGGGGGGGGGGGAATCTGGGTGGTGGGAGCACAGCCGTGCAGAGAGATAAGAAGTTGTGGGATTGTTGAGTTGAAAGGGAGAAAAAAAGAAGAGAGAGCAGATGGATGTATACATTGTGTGTCTGCACGGCAGCTTTGTTGCAGGACTGCCAATAATAGAGGTTACTATTGCAGCAGAAGCGCATCACAATAATTAGCTAATTTCTTTTTTTCTCAGTAACAGGTTCATTTCTGGATTTAGTTTCTTTATTCACAGGAGATATTTTAAATGAATCAATATGTTGCTTCTAGCAACATGAAACATTGTTTACAGTCAACACTAGGGTTAGCACTAGGGTTTTTTTTGCATAAACACAGAATTTTTTTTTTTATTCCGACTCTTCACAGCAGTGGAGAAGTAGACCTAATGTGTCCTAAACTTACTCAGCTTTACAAGTTAGTCATATCTGACTGTATCCACAAAGTTTCACTGAGAATTTAAGCCACTAATGAATGTTTAAAGCCTCTGTTATTCAGCAGAAAATGAGCAACATCTGCTGTGTTCAGCTCTTATCCGCTCACCACACACCATCTGCTGGGTGCAGCTCTCTACCTTACTTTTATCAAGACAGGCGTTAGCAGGGGATTCCCAAATCCTCCCAGAGTTTTATTCCTGCCATTTGAGGATAAGAAGTCCAGTCAAAAGAAAGAAAAGGTTGAAGGAAAATGGTCAAATTTTTGGATGATACTCCTCAAAGAAGTGAACGGATGCTACTCTGCATAGCACTGACATCCAAATAAGCAGCGAGGATTACCATCCAGGTAGCGCATGCGTATTCACACAGTAGCTACAAGTAGCCTACACACACAAGGAGACGAATGCACAGGCTAAGTTGCTACAGTACATCCTGCCTAATGCATATTTTTCACATGCAGAGAGTCTGATCAGTCTTGCGCGTGTCTTTCATGTACATGTACAGTGTGAAAAGAAAAAGGTGAGAAACAGCGCAGCTAAAGCTTCATACGATACCCATCCACACATGCACTCACACCACACACACCCACAGCACAACTCATCTGAGGTAAGCAATTCTTTCCATGTGCTGCTAAAACCAGCAAGGTTCGCACAATTTTTCTCTCACACATACAAACAAGCAATACCCGTTACTTCCTGTTTTTCGTTGTTTATCGATTGATATAAGCCGAAATGGACATCCAGACATGTGCGCAGTGGTCATCCGGGCAGCAGAGACTAAGCTTACAAGGAAAAAGAGAAGCAGGGGTTATGCAAAAACCTTTACACGACACAACGTTTTCACACAGCCGTTGCGTCATCAATGCACAGATGAGCAATAGAAAGAAGAAGGCAATGTTGCTCATCAATAACATCACTGCTTGGATAATGTTTTCGATTATTTCCAACTTCAACAAGCGAGGATAACCTAAAAAATGGCATATGGAGAAGATTAAAAATGTATCTTTTCACATATATTCCTACGTCTACATGTATGTGTGAGATTGTGTGGCTGCATGCAATAGTGAGGGTACATTCCATGTAAATCAAATTCTGAGAATTTGCCCACATCAGATACATGTGTTAAATATATTAAAGACATACACACACACATACACAATCTCGACAACAAAGGGTCCTGTGGGAGGAAGTGTGAGGGAGGGAAAGTACCTTGTCAAGACAACAACAACAACAGTCGAACAGCAGAGTGGCAGCTGCACACCGAGGCAGATATGAGGGATCACCTCTGTACAACAATAATAAAAACAGTGCTGCACAGAAAGGCTGCTTTCACTAACACGGTGTGTCTCCATCCAAGCTAGATGTGTTCTTACCCCGACACACCTAAATCAGGTTAATGAACTTCCTCATCACTTTCTTTGTAGCCTATTTATGAGCAATTAAAAAAAAAAGATAACCTCTAAAATCTGAGGACCAGGATGGAGAAACACTGAGCAGACTAAGGTATGGACCTATGACATAAAAATAAAAAGGACGTTTCTTTGGGACTGATATCTTTTGTGCAGGTATTCTTGGAAATTAGATTTTTATTTTCATTCATTCCTGGAGTCACAATTTCTGCATAACAATAATTGACGGATGCAGCTTTTAAACGCTTTTAAAGCACATACACACAATTTGACAAAACTAAACAAGCATATGCCTTCATTAGTTGCACTTCAATTCAATTCAACTTCATTTGTATTGTCTATTGTATAGTCTGAAGGCGCTTCACAGAGATTGGCCAATTAAAAAAAAATAGCCTTTAATAGGGAACCAGCTAGATTGTATCAAATCTTGACTTTGATCAAGATTCAATCCAATCTTTCATCCTGAGCAAGCATAGGGCGGCAGTGGGAAGGAAAACTCCCTTGTAACAGGGAGGCAAAACCTCCAGCAGAACCTGGCTCAGGTAAGGCAACCCTCTGCCTTGACTCACTGGGATCAGAGAGGACAGGAAAGACAGATTAATATACATTGCAGCTTCTATCCAGAAAGACCTGGATAGATAAAGGATAATAAGATAAAGGCAGATAAAGACAGATAAAGGAAAATAAGAAGTAAGACATGCAAAAAAAGGAAGAAATGAGAAATAAAACCTGCAAAAAAGAAGAAAAAAGAAATAAGACCTACAGAACAAAGAGAAATAAGTTAATGATGCCAGTACTGTCCAAAACATTGAGACGATATTGTCGTGAAATGGCGCTATACAAATAAAGTTGAATTGTATTGAATTAAGTCACAAGAGGAACTGGAGTCTAAAATGACAATAAGAGGAGTTTAAGACTCCAAAATTATGACATGCTTGCTTTGCCTAACAAAAAGTTCATCCAGTGCAGTAGCATGTTGTTGTGATAGTGCTTATCTCTGCGCATGTGTGGCGTTTTTTACGTACCAGTCAGCTAGTCTCCTCTAAATCTTGCATTTTATCCGGTTTAGCATCGTTTTAAACTGCAATTTTTGTAACACTTACTAGTCTAGATTAATTTTAACAGAGAAGAAAGAACTTTTATTCGTTCAACCACCGAGCTACTGGTATTTTCCAAAAACTCCTACAGTGACAGCGTGAGAAAATCTGATCAGCTGATTCCGACCAGGCCCAGCTGTTCCTAGCTAGCTGCTAACGTTAATGGAGTGCTCAAATGGCTACTGATTGTGGCTACCTCAATCTTTTAAGACAGCTGTAATTAAACCCTTACTTATCCAGAAATGTTCACTAATTATAGACCAATATCTAACCTCCCCTTCATGTCTAAAATTTTGGAGAAAATAGTTTCTACTCCACTATGTGCCCATCTGACCGTAACAATCTGTTTGAGGAATTTCAGTCAGGATTTAGAGCTCATCATAGCACAGAGACAGCATTTGTAAAAGTTACTAATGATCTTCTTATGGCCTCAGATAAAGGGCTCCTGTCTGTTCTTATCTTGTTAGATCTTAGTGC
>JBAMHX010000025.1:10064051-10079206 GCA_037177515.1 Pseudomugil tenellus | reverse complement strand
AAAAAAGCTCTTGTTAGCTATGGGAGGACAAGGACTGTGGGGGGCAAGATGGAGCTTGAAAGAAAGAATCCACCTTCTCACCTTGCCCTCACACACACACACATATACACACACACTCATTTCAAGTGGCCCGCCCTGTTGTGTATGCGCAGCTTTTCCTGCGTCCACCTCTCCCTCGTGCAGCAGATTTGCATAGATTTGCCAGTCAAATGAGATGCATGAAAAAAAAGCAGGAGTGTAATTCTGGAGAACAAACTCCTACAGAAATCCCCTTTCATGGGAGATTCCAATATCCCATCCAACAAAAAGATCACGGCAGAAGAAGATGCCTTGAACTGCTTTAAAATGGTTGGACGTGTACCTAATCCATGTTGATCGCAAAAGTCTTAATTCATATAATGAATGTGTCTCACCTAAAGATGGCAGATTACTAAAACCCTGAAGGACTGAGGGGTTAAGTTAGTTCTTCTGTTGTCTTGCTGTACTTTATTGCCTTTTATTAGTGAAGTTTTGAAGTATTTTGAAGCATATTTAGTTAACCATTAGCTCAACAGTTGTTCTCTACAGTCTGCTAACTATTCAGCTCTATTGACAAAATATACTACTCCTTGGATCAACAAATACTACGAACTATTCATTATTGTTCCCAGAATCCTACCTTCCCTGAGATATCACAACATCCCACTAGAGGGTACCAGAGGCAGGTTCTGTATGCAAATTCAGTTTGATGTAATGTGGACAACAGGTGAGTGAATTATATTGGAGTGAGATGATAAAGGGCTCGCATTTGCTTATCCTGCATGGTTCCAGCTGATGCGCTCACTGAACCTAAACAACACTATATTTATATCACTTAATAAATGTGCTTTGTTTCTTGCAGAGGAACAGAATTTATTTTTGTGGACATGGTGCCGCTATCCCTGCCCTCCTGCATTAGAATAATAAACCTAGAAGAATGGTTGGAGGCAGCTATAATGTACATAAAAATGTGTTTAAAATAAATACAAGTCTTTATTGTTTCTTTAATGTTTTTATTTTAGGTGAAGCTACACTCTGTCTGCTGCGACTACACCAGCTGACTGATCAACTAGCTTTTCAAAAGTATACAAGCGCAAAAGTCATCTATCATTTCATTGATCAGTGACTGACTAAAGTATGTCTGTCTCTAGAATGATAAGTGGCAATTTGCCCACTTTCTACTGTTTTTCATCTGTTTTTTTTCTAGTTGAGTTTACCTCACAGACACGATTACTATTTTTACATGTCTGAAATATCCTATTTTCTGAACACTTTTGTATTTTGGCGTGCTGTTGCTTGATATCCTCTACTGTTTATAGGTTTTACCTTTGATTTTTTTTTTGGGACTCAGCCCACAGGAGGACTTGTGCGAGCGCTTAAGCTTTTTTGGGTGTGTGAATGAATGCAGCAATTTGACTCATGATCACATCATCTGAGTGTGATGTAACTAAACCTATTATGTTCAATTAGACTAATGTGTTTAAATTCTTTTTCTTTACTGTGGAAAAAAGGGAATAATGAACTCAACAAGTCATAAATAGTCACCACCCTGATTAGGCCTTGCATGTGACTTGAAGGCAAAAATGTGACCTGTGGTCAAATATGACCTTGTGGTTACTGTGGTTACCTTTTGTTCAGACATCTATCTATATACCCAGGCTTTGTCCCACACTTGTGGGGTAGCCTAGACAGGCCACACACCCTTACAGACAGCCCGCGCACCCGGGTGAGAAAACAAACAAACAAACAAAAAAAAAAAAAAAAAAACCCAGGACTTGCCAAAGGCGCCATCAGGGAAACAACTGGCCAGACCCAGCGTGCAACCGAAACACCATCATCACCCAGGAAACCTCCAGAGGACCACACAGGGACAGCCAGAGCACCCAGAGAGGGACAACGAGCACCCAAGCACACCCCCCTCATCACCATCACTGTTTTTACTCTATTCTGAATTTTATTTCCCCCTTCTCCAAACATTTTCACCTACTGTGTTACCCTATACTGTGTATATAGTGTTTGTTCTATATATTGTGTCTAACTGCATTAAAAGAAGGAGGACATTGTCCTGCAGGCCTAAGTGTAGTTATACAGCTTGCCCTAACTAAGAAATGCTGCATTAAAACACTCTGAAAACGTTGGGAGGGGGGCAGGTTAAAATTATTTACCACAAATAACCCAAAGAACAAACAGTGACAGTAATAATCAAAGGTGCACCCAGCCACCATCGTCCCCATTCAGGGGCCCCCGCCCACCATACAACCCCCAGAGAACCCCAGATCCACATGGTGATCCGGACCACACCCCCAAGTACCAGCCAGCCAGTCCCCCGGCAACCCAAAACAGGGTCTGGTGACACCACCCAAGTACGCAAACAATCCCCCAGACCACCCAGTACTCCGATGGACACACAGGCAAACGCCAGCACCAACCCAAACATCCAAGGTTCAGATATATTGTTTTTAATTTATAGAAGGATATCACTGAAAAAGAAAGCAGGGAGGCCCAAGTTTGTTCCTCCAGAGCTACTATTGTGCAACTTTTCTCATACAAAAAAAAAGGCTAAATTCTGATTCGTATAATTCAGCTCAGCAGAGGCCTGGTAACCAGTCATTCATCTGGTGCAGCAGTGTTGGAAAGGGGATTTTATAAAAACTGCAGGCATTGCAGGGCTTGTGCACCTATTACACCTATAAAATTAGCAGTAAACGTTCATTTATTATTCGCTAGGTTTCATTTGATCATTCTGGTTCTATGCCACTTAATCAAATACTGGGTCATGAGGAAACTGGAGCCTATGCCAGTAATTAGTGGGCGAGAGGCAGGGTACACCCCGGACAGGTTGACAATCCATCGCAGGGTAACGCTGGAAGCTTAAAACCTGCAATTCAATTCCATCATAAAACTTAGCCATGCAAACCACAAACAAACATTACACATAGCCCCCAAAATCTAGACAAAATAAACACCGGCATGCACGGATTATTCCACAACCATGCCTTGTTTACAGGAGAAACATAATACTGAAGCCATGTAAACATGACTTTGATAGCTATATGGTTCTACTTATAATGCAGAGCTGGACGAACAGGTTGAGCAGGTTGAGCAGTATTTGAAATAAGAGAGGGCATGACTTACGGGAAACTGCTTCTATTCCTTCAGAGGATGTGGAGAGGACTTGTGAGCAGATCTGATCTAAAACAAGGGCCTCTTATGAGGCCCAATAGGGAAATATGTTTTAATAAATTAATTAAATTGGTTATGTCTTATAAGTAATTATAATTATATTATTAATATATATATATATTTTTTTTTTTTTAAAAGAAGGAGAACCTTCAAAGTGCAGGAAATAACCATATATATGTGTTACAAACTGCAAAAACACTTCCATTGTGTGCAAGCTGCTGAGTCCTGCTGGTTTTAGCTATCACTGTCAGAATATGAACATAGATGACTGTACATTAGTTGAATGTGAAGTGATAAGGAAACAGATGAAATGTAAAAAGCTTGCTTCTGCAGCACAGCTGATCAAGTTAAGGATTCGCACATAAACCTACAGGCCAGAGAATGAGACTGCTGCAAATGCACATTTTTGCTTGAAATATGTTTATGAATATGTGGGTGTTGCATATTTAATATCTCATTTGTGCATGACAAATTAACCCCTTCTTTTCCTCCCCCTCGAGTGTTCACTTTAGTCATTCCACAACAGAACGTGCTGTTTGGAAACCACCTGCTGCACAGAGATGCTCTAAAGAAGGGATGCAAAGTTTAACACGGACATGAAAAGAAAAAAGGTCTAGATAGATAGATAGAATAAGTGTAGTTTTTAATCATAGTGAAATAATTAAATATTTGTAGTAATCCCCCTAAAAGTCATATCATACTTTACTCACCAGTTAGATACATCTCAAACATGTCTTTGGTAAGTTTTTACTTTAGATTATCTTAAAGGTGAATCTGTTTTTTCTCTCTTTTCTCCAATGAATAACACACTCTACTTGTTCCACTGCAGTACACTGTGTATTATTTTATTTTATACACATAGTAGCTTGAAAAAGGCAAATCCTTCGTGTAGACATATTAAAGTGTTTAGCAGTTCTTACACTGATGTGAACATAACTTTAGATTGACAGCAGCAATTATTTATCAAACAAAATCGATGCCAAAAGCACAGAAGAAATGTGGAAAGAATTAAGCGCATCCCGACTGTTTTGTGAAGGAAACAAGCAGCAGCTAGGCACAGCTAATAAAATGCCCCTGATTAATTAATAATGTGCACCTCTCTTCACACCAAGGTTATGAAAGTTGGCTGGACAACAGCGATAATCTTGTAGAAGAGAGTTTTTTATGTCTGTGTCTCTGGGATGGATTATGAAGATGCTGAAAAAAAAAACCTGAAATATTATGAACAAAAGATTAAATGCAAGTGAAAAACATTCAAAGCAAGAGTGAATGTCTCAATCTTTTCAATCTATAGTCAAGACTGCCATAATCAGAAGCAGATGGGACCAGCTCCTTATTAAAGGAGCTCATATTAAAGTTAATGAAAGTCTGAAAACTATTACACATGTATGAGTTGTTTGGAAGGGTTGAAAGGAAAAAAAATCCTGCTTCTCTGATGATAAAAAAAAATTATCTTGGTAATGTTGAATCTAAACTAATCTAATTTCTGGAACAAGGTTCTTTGAGCAAATGGCACCAAAAACGTCATGAACCGAAATGGTTCATGAAGCTGGGTGGTGTAGGGGTAATGCTATGGGCTGGTATTGCACACTTTGCAGTCATAGAACTGACAATGAGGAAAAACTGTCATAAAACAGGAATATGAGCATAAACACAGAACAACAAAATGACTGAAAAGGAAAATAATCCATCCAGTTACTGCAATCAAATCTGACCCCAACCTCATGGAAAAAATTTTGGAGGGTTTAGAAAGCTGTGTGCAAGTCTAAATGAACTGAAGAAACTGTAAATAAACAAGCAACAAAGGGCCTCCATGTTACAACAAACTGATAACATCCAGAAACCGAACAGTTCAAGGAGGTTCCTGTCCTTAAAAAGGACGGGAAGAAGTTAAAGGAGCATCCGATACGCCCAGGATACGCCCCACATACACACGTACACACATACAAAACAAAAACACTTGGTCCTGGTGCCATTTTTCTGGTTTAGAGCAAAAACGTGCTTCCTCATTCATAAAACTGACAACACACTGAACGATCTGTTGTATTAGCTAATACACTGTATATACAGCATGCAAGTGTTACAATGCCGTTAAAGGGAAAGAGTGGAAAACACTTCTCACATTACAAATGTGTCACATATATCCTGCTTCCATCTGCAGAAGGGTTGGGAGAGGTGACACACTTCATGGCACTTTACAGTGCAGGTGCAAGAGTACTGAATGAAACTGACATGAAGTCCTGTAAGTCAGAAAGAAAGGGGACATAAACAAGACAGTGGGGATAATGACTAACAACAGGAGATTAACCCTTTTGGTGCCGAAGCACAGAAGCCAGACAGACTAAGTGCGACAGGCGCTGCATATAAATACCACGAGTTTCATTTTTCACTTTCTGCACACATAAACTTCTGCACAGACTTTCCTTTCAGGTGTGATTACATCTTATGTCTTTTGCTGTACTCAGTTATTTCTTTCTTGTTATTGTGTGTGTGGAACCAGGTATTATGTCTCCCTGATACTGATGATAGCGCAGTAGCATTTAGAGGTAGATGCATATCGGCACAGTGGGTTAATAGTGTCCATGTTTTCAGAGAGGGAGTGGTTGAATGACTGTCATTTCAGGGGCTGAAGAGGGGGCTTTGTTTGCAGTGTCAATATTTACAGTGACACAACCTGGATGAATGCTGACTGACTGTGGTGGATTGTATGTGTGTGTTAGGAACCAGCATAAATGTCTGATGTTACACTCCAATGCGTAGCTGCAAGTAACAAAACACAACTTAATCCTGTTTATAGTGTCTTCGTTTCCATATTTGTCACATGAGGGCACAAGCAGAGAAAAAGGGACAAATGTTTCATTGTAGTATCTGAAAAGAGCCTTATTATCTCAGAATAAAGTGTTGAAAGTCACTCAGTTCAGTGTTGTGTGATTTAAAAACAAACTCTGCATCTGACAATCTATAAGCCTAATTTGCTATGCAAATCCTTCATGCAAATGAGGAAAACACATCTCCCTGCACTACTCATCACACACCCTCACCATTATTTTTTTCATGTCGAATTCTGCTTGTTTTTTTCTGAGAAATTGGATTTTATCTGGAGCAGCAAAAGGCCAACAAAGTCCCTGTGCTATCTGTTTCATGGTTCAACAGCGTGACTCATTCATCTTTTCTGTTGTCCCTGCAAACTACAACTGAACACAACTTTATGGTGTGTGAATTCAGCGTACCCTTTGTCTGCCTTTCACGTTTTTTTGTTGACATAAACCAGTAAGCTCATGGCCCCAAGCTGTGGTTACATCACAGAAATTGTCATGTTGATTCAGAGGTTGACCTAAGTATTATTTTTACTGTAAACACAGCAGCAGGGAGAGACACCGCCTGCCAAGATGAGTGATGTTAGTCCATCTTTTGTTTACGTGCAAAGAACCAAGTGGAATTATTTTGCCATCTAGTGGCCAAAACTTTGTGATAACGTTCTCGCACAAAACACACAATTCCATCTGATATCTGTTAAAACATTTATTTCTATCTTCACAGTGCTCAGAGTGTGACTTTCAGAACACGAGTGTACAGTTGAGAAGTCGGATGACCCGTCCAGACACCAGATTTGGATTTCTCCAAATGTCCCTTTTTTTATTACAATCTTTGTGACATTAATTTGTAAAGTAGCTGGCATGAAAAAATGAGAAATGCGAGCACTTATGTAAAGGAAAATTCAATCTGATGATGATTCTGGAGCCAATTAAAGAAAAAAAAATGTTTTTGAAATCACATAAAAAGTACAAAATAAATAAAGAAAAAGGAAACTTGATACATTACAAAAAAGCATCTATTCAAAGCGTAACAATAGCTGGAATTAAATGCTTTTTTAAATTCATATTAACAAGCAGATTTTATAAGATAAGCCAAAGACGCTGACTGAACTGATAAATAATTCAGTTGCTGCGTAGACGAACTGTACATAACTGTAACACTTAATAAAATGAGTATGGCTCGGCTACCCTGTAACAGTGTTAAATCTGAGAGGTATTCAGAAACAAGGCAGCCTGGATCAGGTCTGCACCTCCAGACGTTAAATGACTCACAACCAAATAAAACTTTTAGATGGTATTCTTACTTTGCTCCCAGTTCACAGCTGAAGACAAAAAGCTGTAAAAATCCAAACTAATCAGAGTCTGCGTTTAAATTTTCTTCTTGTGGAAACGAAAGCTGTTGACGACGTGCGAATCATACAAACTGGGATTCCCAACAAAGTAAAGACATTCCAACAACTACAAGACATATAGTCTGAAATGAGAGAGTCCACTTTCCAAAAACTTGGTGGGTGAGTTTTAACATTATTGCACCTCATGAAAAGGGCAGAAATCAAAGTTTGATTAATTAAAAAATCTGTCAAAACCTTTTTTTTTTACATTTTCATTTGAACATAAAGATTCAGTATCTGATCTTACATTATATTTTGTGTTATTGAGTTCGTATCACAAGTGTACAACCTTGACTATACATATTTAAAACCAAGTGATAAAAATATATTGTACATTTTATACTTTAACTAACTCGTATTTACAAACACTATTTAATTGTAGGAAGCATTATGTTTATATGGATCAATCTCCCCATTTATATAACATATATATCATATATACTAAATATATTTTTGATCAATGGATTGCATGTTTTTATATTAATGATAGCTTACATTTTATCCATATTGCCTGTAGGGAATAATACATTACTAAGGGCCCAGGTCTATTCATGAATTTATAGTGCACACAGTGGCTGTTGCAAGTGTAATAAGAAAAGGATTATAAAAAGCCTCATAGTTGACACAGCAGTGTCTTAATGATCATTATAACAGTACATTGGCACCTTGGCAATGACACTAAATCTGACCCTGATACTGGGTGAAAGATATATCAGATTATAAGCTGCTACAGTACTTTATATGTGTGTGTCAGTATGCTGGTATGGCTGAGAATAACAGGTAGGAACCGTAAGTGAGCACTTTGATATCATGTTTCACAGACGGACCAAGTTGCTGTTAAGGCTTTGTTGTGTATAAGCTTTTAAAGTGAGGTTTTTACTTAATGCCCCCCATTCAGCTGTTACAAATGTAACACTAGAAGGACATTTCCCATTAGCATTCCCAGTAAAGACATGAAAACATGGCTAATAATTTGGCATGTGATGTGCTAAGATCATACTATCTACAGATTACACTACTTCTATTATTAATATACTAAGACAAATATCTAAAAAATAAAAAAATGGTCCTTTAAAGAGTCAGCTGGAGTCCAAAAACATTTAGCTGACATTTTGAGTGACTGATCCTTGTTCAGTCTTCCAACTTTGACCTTGTTACGTTTTAAATGAACTTTGACCAATTTAGTGCTTTTAGTTACAACCGCACTTCAGTGAAAAGTAGACTAGTGAAATTGTGGTATGAAAAAACATCCAAAAGGAGTGCAAGCAGTAAAAAAAAATATTAAAATTGATACGCACTGTGTTGAGGTGTAAAAAGCAAAAAAGTATTGAAAAAATGTATATAGTCATCTTTGTCTTTAATATTTTCCAGCACAGTCCAGCTGAATTTTATATAGTTTAGGCTTTTTCAAATGCAACACTTTTCTTTTTCGACCCCTCCCGTGTCATCAACCAGAGCCTTTGAAACTTAATTCTGTTTTCCTCGGTTCAGTTGAAGCAAATATAAGCCCTAAAGAAAAAAAGGCATGTCAAAAATTTGCATTTATTCACTAAGATGAAAATGCATCTGCTTCACAATCAATGTCCATCGCTTCATTTTTTCTGCAGTGTTACAGTCTTTCAGCTCCAGCAGAGGGAGTCATTTCTCTATCAGGGCTGAACTCTCCTCCAGTGCTCCCACTCACTGAGCCTGTGTAAAACCAGCTGTGGGAGGAAATAAGCTGGAGATTAAACAAGGAGCTGGATAAATAACTCCTCTCCTTCCATGTAAGAAGTTAGATAAGACACCCCATCACTCAAGATAACCCTTAAGGAATGTCATCTTCCTCTCCGTTTCCTTCAGGCTCCTCAGCTTGCGCGTCGGACGGGGTGTTAGCATATCGGAGGCGGCTCCAGCAAGCCTTGTTCTTGTGCAGGTGGCCCATCATAGTCTGGCTGAGTGGGCTGGGTACGGTGAAGCGGTGCCACTCTTCGAACAGAGGCTCCGCGATGTAGGAGATGAAGCCTAACACACGTGATCAACATTTGTCACATGCACATCACACAGCTGTGCACAATGTTTATTTGTGAAGGAGCTTTCATATGGATTTAAGCAATGGAATTATGGATGTGTGTGTACGTGTGTGTGTGGAGTTTAGTACACACCGATCTGGATAGCTGGGACTGAGTTCGTCTGTTGGTCACATAACGGACTGATTTCCAAGTCAAACTTTCTTTCCAAGTCACCTGCAAGATGTCACCAAACAGGTGACGAAGAACAAAAACCAAGACTCTGTGACATGTTGGCAGTTTTAATATTCAACTATGATCTTTTAAATGAATACAGCAGAAACAATAACTGGCTTTATGAAGCACGACTTGCAGCCTTTTCCTCCAATGATTAGGATGAAGAGAAGCTACAGCTGGTTTGTTTTACCAAAAAAGTTAGAAACATTTGCCAGCTGTTTTTCAAAGAATGCTTTGTTTTTTTTTTCCAAGTCATGCCCTTTTGATACAAGTAAAAATGCAAAGAAAACAGCTTCATGTTGTAGTTATAGTAGAAATAAAATGAAATAATCGGATCAAATTTGAGTATCTGATTTAAAAAAAATTAGAAATGTGAACAATAATTAAGAACTATTCATTTTTACATGTACTTTTATACTGTTCAGAGACCAAATCTGATTAATTCTAGTAGTTCTTTGCGCCACTGTGTAGAGGTCCAAGTGCCACTGACACACGGATTATCATGGAAGGACAAATGAGAACATGCCTGTTTGATTTACGCTGGATTTTTCAAGAGTACTCTTTTGAAAAGAGGCCTGTAACTTGCTAAACATACTAAGCAGGCTTACACTTACATATGCAGCCAAACTAATTTCCGTAATCACACCAACATAAAGACAAACGCCTCAGTACTCATTGTGGATTGAGTTCGGCTTCTTCCAGCAAGAATACTGGAAGGAAAAGTCTGCAAACCTTAGTTTTCCTTTAATGCTCAGTGTTGTTTGAAGTGCAAAGTGCATCTATGTCCAGGCAGAAGTTATGACGCACTGCAAAAATGTTTCATTTTTAATTCTGAGAATTTTAAAACTATCAGACTGTTTAATAAGTGAAGAACAGCAGGAGACAGAGTTTAAAGAATGCTAAGTATAAGTATAGGGTTATGTCATATCTTATTTTAAATGGGGCCAAGTAGGTTTTCGAATTTACAAAATAGCATTAAATGAAATGCTTAGGTTATCTATCATCTAGCCATAGCCACATCCATCCAACCCTCACTGGTTATGCTGAGATGAAGTGAAATGCTGCTCATCTTAATGGGGTGAATTAAATCTTGTTGCTTCATACTCTTTGTCTGCTTATGAGATTGTGCAGCAGAGGAGGGAGATGGCTGTCACATAATCTTTAGTGAGGACATTCCTCATCCATGTACAGAAGTGAAGTAGAATGCAAATATCTAACATTCAAGATTTTTCCATCTTAACGGCATTTTAAAAGATAACTTGACAGAGCGTTGATGGTTAAATATCCTAGAAAAAGCTATTATGAACGTAAAGAAAACACAGTGCTTGGATCTGAGTCATGGAAGTCCACTCACCCTGTCTATAGAATTCCTCACACACTCTCTCACTCCACTGCTTGCTCAGCTCCCAAACCCGACAGGGGTTGCAAACATCTGCACACTTTAGCGCAATCTGAAAGCAAAAGCAAAACAAAACAAAGCAAAAATGTATGACTGTATATCTGTCTGACTGAGTGGGCATTTTGATCTGCTTTGATATAAGGCAGATGGGTAGTGTACCTGCAGTATGAAGTGCCTGTGTGAAGCCAGTTGAAGGTCCAGGTCCTGGTTGTCTAAATGTTCTCTGAAGGTCATCAGGAACTCGTTCTGCCTGCTGATGTCTGTGGCCAGGATGAGAGAACCCAACTGTTGTTCGATATCCTGCCTGCAGGATTAATGGAGGAAAAAACACAAGTCTGGACTCCTTCTGAGATCCTACACAACCTTTTTCTGAAAACACAATCGGTATGTTGATCATATTTTCTTTGTTGCAACAATCTCAGTAATAAAATCTAACCCAAACTTACATAGGGATATAAATTACAACTTGGAGTATTGTTTGTGTGTCAATGTGAGTTCTTACGACATATCGGTAGGTAAATGCGACAACAGTCCCGATTCTCGCAACATGCCCACCGTCGATCTCCAGTGGTGACTCTCCAGCACAGAAGTGTTCTGCACAATAAGCAACATACAAAATATAAGCAAGACTGATAACACCAAAGCTAGCACATCCTCCCCTTCAGTAACAGCTGCTAGCATGTTTGTACGTACCTGGTAGAGCGAGGCCAGGTGGTGTCTGGTCTTGATGAGAAAGGGTTGGTTGACTCCAGGATGGTCAACATCATGGGCTGCTGCTGCAATCAGACCCAGAAACACATCCAAAGGGGTCAGCTGTTCAGCCAGCTGCAACACACAGAAAGGGATGGTTGGTACCTTCAGCGAAGCTATACAGAAGCACTCAGAATATGTCCAGTTTATGGTTACAGGATTTTATTAGTTATTTAAATCTGATCTGTAAACTGAAATAATGTTTTCTGCTTTTGCAAATTGGTTTGAACTTGGCAGATAAGTTTAAAGTATTTAATTCTACCTGTGCATGGATGTGATATTCAAAAGTAGACTGTAAAGAATAGGAATCAGATGGATCAATCAAACTTTATCAATCCAACTTCATTTATACACCAGATTTCATACAAAAGCAGCCCAAAGTGCTCTCTCTCATATTCTCTCTCTCTCTCTCTCGACTTGATGCTGAGGTGAGGAAACAATATCTTTGGGATACGTTCACACAAGAAGCTGCCCCACCAGGGACCACAGAGGGCATCACCATGGAAACTGCCCGAGACAGGGCAGATGGGACCCCACTAATCACACCAGAGCAGAAAAGTCTCCTTTTAAGAGCCCTGGTGTGGAGAATCCCCATAAGGATCCTCCACATAACAACTTCTATGCTTAATCTAGTTTTAGTTCACGTTTCATGACATGCAGATAAAAGCTTAATGATGACTAGTAGAAAATGGCGCATTGATTGGAGAAAGTGCTGACTTGTCCTCTTCTGTGAGCGTTATCCGTGATATTGAATTTCAGTTAGTGCTTTTAACAAAATAGGTGGATCACAAAGTGCTTTACAGATCCACAGAGGACAGAAAGCACTTACTGAGTAAGGTAAGGCAGAGACACTTAATCTGGTCAGAGGGCTTTAGAGAAGTTTCTGAGCTCTAGAGGGATGTGTTGTCGAGTAGATGTGAGCAGGAATGATCCCTCAGGGAGCACACCTAATAGATTATGTCAAGGAGAAGCTCGGGTCTTTGAAGCCCTGCAGTGTTTGTATTACAGAAAGATGACTGCAGATTTGTGTATGCGTCTTATTACCTTGGGCTCATTCAGGTAGCAGTACATAGCTTGAGTGACATCAGCTGCATGAACAGCATTGTGATATGGATTCTGGGAATGGTAATCTTCCTGCACCATACCTGAGAAAACAGGACATGAAGTCAAAGTCCGATTGACTCTCACACTCTTTAAGCTGCATTTAAAATAGCATTGACACTAACTAAACACAATGTTGCCACTTATTTACATGTTTTATATATTTTATTATATATAAATTGTTAAATTGTGCTTTATCAAACCATAGACCCTGAAATACTTTTTCCCTTTCATAACAAATGCTCCAATTAAATATCTGTTAGAGAGGACAGCGATACAAACTGTATAAAAAAATAAAACAAAATAAAAAAATAAAATACATTTTTTTGTTTAAAAAAGAAATAAGAAAAAAGGAGAGAACAACTATATAAACTATATAAAAATAAAACAAACAAAAAACATCAAATACATATTTTTAATTAAAAAAGACGTATAAGAAAAAAAATAGGAGAACTATAGTCTACAGTGCACAAATCTATTAATGAGATGCAAAATGGAGTTTCAGAATAATCAGATGTAATAACATATTTAATGTTCTGAGAATAACATCACTGAAGTTTTAAACAAATTAGGGGAGTTTTCACAAAGCTGCTTCCTTCGGTTTGTCTAAATGCACCCGCCTGGTCTATCCTAGCTTTGCTTTTTGGAGAACAGATCATGACAGAGGATGTAAAGATCAAAAGAAAATAAGTAGTTTTCTTGCAGCTTACCAAGGAACCTGTGCAGTTTGACCATGTCCAACTGAAAGTGGTGAATAAGACCATAGACATTGAAGAGATGGCACATCAGAGTGACAAGACTGTTACCTAAACCATACAAAAAAAAGAACAACAAAAAAAAAAACATTGTATGAAAAAATAAATGACTTTAAAGTATACTCAAACAGGTACATCATAAGAAAAAGGTAGTTACAAACATTCTGAGAAAAGTAGAAGTGGTGACAGAGTATGACTAGGCAATTACTTTATTTTTTGTCAACACATATCTCACCATTTGTAAGACGATCAAAGAGAAAAATGTCAAAGTTCCACGTTCCTACTTTTGATAACATGTGCTGAAAAGAAAGATGGACAGCTGTCAGAACTTATCAGTGTTACATAATTTTTCATCATGGCTGAAACAGAGACAGGAGGATATTTTATATTTCTGGATCCGTTTGTAAATTTATTTGTATATCCTCACAGCTGCTTGTCCCAGGTAGTCATCATCCAGCAAATGTAGGGACCCTGGGGTGTGGGGAACCAGCCCCCTCAGCAACCTGGAGGCGTGGCAGTATCTGTGGAAGCTCAGCAGGCGCTTCACTTTCCTTCTGGTGCCAGATTCCACCTCCCCCTGCTGGACAGTACCTGTAATTACAGCCAAAGTGTAAAATTAATTGGACTATCTCATTGCACTTTAAGTGCATAATTACACTGATTTTACCTCAAACCTTGTATTAACAGACAATTATATTGTCCAGTTTATAAAAAATGATCCAGGATTGGCAGCAAGTAAACACAAAGACAAGCTTTATAAGATGCTAAACTCAGTGACATGAATAATTTCTGTTTCTTAAACCATATAACTGCATCAGTAAATATGAAATGAACATGTAATGGGTAAATAATTGACCATATGCATCAATATTCCACTGTCAGTGATATAACTTACACGTGGAGTGATAGTGCACAATAACAATGAACTATTGAACAATGGTGTTCAACAGCAAGTAATAGACATTGACTCAAAAATACTTTAATAAATCAGATTTCCAGAAAGCTGAAACATTGATTGAATAGAATTTAAATGCTTTTATACATCAAAAGCATCATACATAAAAAATTATAAACTTTGAACCAGATTTAAGCAGCACATGGAAAAAGCTGGGAAAGATAAAGAAATGTTTACAATATATAAGAAGTTAAGGCAAAGTCTTTATTTTTCCGAAGCATCATAATCAGAGATCTTTGAGTTTATTCTTTCCTGCATTTATACCAATAGCTGCTGGAATCTGTGCACAGGGCTGTAAACTTTTACTTACAAGCTCACAAGTTTAACACTCTTAACATGATTCTCCTTTACATGAAAAACAAATTTACAACTTTAATGTAAAGGCATTGAGGAGATATTGCCAACATGGTAATTTACATACCAAAGAGAGCGATGCATCTCCTCCACAGCAGAAATATGTCTCCCTGCTGTTTTGGAAAAGGTAGCAGCCCCATTTAACTGCTTGAAGTAGTGCTTTAAAGAAAGCGATTGATTTTACGATAACAAGTTGTAGACATTCTGT